>RJVT01000283.1:0-40000 GCA_018835575.1 Cotesia chilonis
TTTCTTTCGATATTTGAGCAGTACTTTTTCGTTTTAATTTCGGCATTTTCTTCAACAAAATTTCTGTATAAATATAATCACGCTTATAACGTACATCAATTTAGAAGCCTAATTATAATATAATGATAATTTGTCTTCATTACATTATGAATTAGAACTACAAATAAAAAAATTAGAAATCACTATATTATTACTCGAAATCTCCACTACTTATAACTATTCCTAATATTTAAATCTGCGATAAATTAAAAAAATTAAAATTTTCAAACCTGAAAAAAAAACATGTTTAATCGAAATAAAATTAGAAAACAGTAATATTGAGATTATGATATAATAAAAAAAAATGTGATTTAAAATATAATTAAAAATACCGATTGAGCAATATTTCAGTTTGTCAGCTTACTATATTTAATAGTCAGTGTTTACTTATAGAATCCCCATTTAATATCCACAGATTCGGTAGAATCTGGCGCCAAGGTCCGTTCAAAAATCCCGTTGTAAACGGAGCGCCAGACTACCGACTGTGTTTACTGTAAGCAGAACGGTTTTTTGAGGTTGCGAAATTTAATTAAATTCTACGGTACTTTTTTTCCACTAATTTTTTATTATAACAGTTGTTCATTATTATTTTACCGTATTAATTTATTTATTTCACTTATCACAATTTATTTACTTAAATTATTAAATTTTATCAGCACATACTATAGCGCGCTCACGAATTTCGATCCTGACTTTTTTTTGATGTAAAAAGTGACATGCCACAGACTAGATAAAATAAAAATGTGTAGTAATCCTCCTATAGATACGAAACTACAGTTAAAAAAAGTAATTCACAGCTTACATTTACGGCCGCCAGAATGCACTGGAATTATATCTACATAAACTGTAGCTTCAAGGGGATAGTTTGCGGTAAAAAATGCAGCCAACGCGAGATCTACAGATTCGGTAGAATCTGGCGCCAAGTTCCGTTCAAAAATTCCGTTGTAAACGGAGCGCCAGACTACCGAATGTGTTTACCGTAAGCAGAACGATATTTTTAGGTTGTAAAATTTTATTAATTCTACAGAACTTTTTTTTCTCCAATATTACTCTATAATTATACATTATATGTTATATTATCAATATTAATTGATAATGGTCATTGAAAATAATAAATTCTATTTAAAATTAATTAAATTCTCTAGCACAAACTATAGCGACCCAGATTTTTAGATTTTGACTTTTTTCTTATGGAGAAAGTGACATGCCACAGACTAAATAATTCGAGAATGTATGGTAACTCTCTACTAGATGGGAGACTACAGTTAAAAAAAAAAGTTATGAGCTTGCGTCGATGCTCACTAGGGCTCGTCAATGTTACTCTAACACAAACTGTAGTTAGAAAGTTCGAAATCGAAAATAAAAGAAATAGTAACAATCATCAATATTACAAAACCATGGAAATTTATTTTACGATTTTATAAAATATAAATATTATGATTGATAATTTGTCTATCAATCTAAACCAAAGGATATACTTGATGGAATTTTATTAATGCTTATTAGTTACTCTACGAGAAATAAAAGTTTAACGTGATTTTATTGTTACAATTGTTTGTGCACTAATTTTCCGCGGCAAAAGTACATAATTTGAATTGAAAATTTTTTCAATCACATAAAATGTTGAAATTTTTTTTTTAAAATAAAATCTCTAGAATTTACTATCTATCAACTTTACATATGAATTTTTTTAAATTAACTTTTTTTTAATTAAGTATTATTTATTAACTAGAGTCAATATCTACAAGAGCTCACATTGTTTGGGTTTAGTTTCTATGTAATAGTCAGCTGATCATTGCCTAAGTAATTCTGGTCGAGTGTTTTACAGATATAGGTGGCACTGCTATACTGCGACCGAACTGCGTCGACATTCAAAACGACAATATTCTGTACATAATGCTTATATTCATTATGAGTTTGATGAATCGTATTATTTACTAACAACATAATTATGATAATAATAATATGTAATAAAAATGATCATGCTAATAATAACAATAAAAATGAAGATAATACTGATAGTTATTATAATGATAACAATAGATTGATGTTAAAAATAATTGCATTCATAATATTGAACAATACGATTATTTTATTAAATTATTAAGGATTGTGGTATTAAATCCAAATTCACAATTTCCTAAATTACAAAAAATATAAAAAATTTTTCCTACGATTTTATAAAATATAAATATTATGATTGATAATTCAAGTCTATCAATCTCATCCAAAAGATATACGCGACTAATTTTCATGAAATTTTATCGATGCTACTAGTTTCTTTACGGAAAATAAAAGTTTAATTTATTTTTATAATAATTTTATGAACATTTCATATCCGTGGGAAAAGTACAAACTTTAAATTAAGAATGTAAAAAATTTCTTATGAATACAAAAAAATTTACAGAGTAAACTACTAACTAAACTATCCAACAACCTATGTGTATGTTGTTAAACATATTGTTCTAATTTAATTTAATTTATTAACCAGACCAAATAGATAATACGCTAAACATTGTTTGAGTTTTACTTTCTTCGGATATACCAGCTGTTCAGGGTCTCGAGAATTCTCATTAAGCAGTGTGTACATTCTATGATCTTTTGGTCATTTCCTGTAGGTGGCATTGTTATTCGATTGAGCGGGTTTCAAATAATCATAATTTTTAGATAATTCGTATTGTAATTATGCGTTTGATGCATTGTCTTATTTACTAGCAACAATATCATAATAATAATAAATGATAATTTAGGAGCTGATTTTTAAAATGGTATCTTTTCATTTTTGATTAATCGAGACACAGAACTGATTATCTCCAATTCTAAATATTTTTATCGAACTTTTTTAATTTTGCTATAAAGTGCTATCGGTTATGAAGCTACAATTTGATTTTGATTTAGGAATCTTCATAATTCTTGAAGTAATAAATATTTAAGAATTCAAAAAACTGCTTTTTTTAAAATATGAAAAGATTCCTTTTGAAAATCAGCTCCTCAATTGTAATCATATCATAATAACAAATAAAAATAATAATAGTAATATTTATAATAATGGTAATATCGACAAAACCAAAAGTAATAATAGTTATAATACTAAAATTATAATATCGACAAAGCTAAAAATAATAATAGTTACAATATATTAAAAGTAATTATATCGGTAATAATAAATTGATGTTACAAATAATAGTAATATTAAGATTTATTATTATTATTATTATTACTATAATAATTATTGTTATTATTTAATTATTGTGCATTGACGTATTTAATCTAAATTAACAATTTTTTTGATTAAAAAAAAGCGTTAAAAATTTCTTTATGTATATAAAAAATTTAAAATTCCCATTGATCATCTGGTTTATTGATTAAAACTGAAGATTAAACGATTCTTAGTTATATTAAGTTTTTAATGCTACTAGTACTATAAAAAAAAAACTAATTTTTTGATCAGGATTTGAGCTCTTTAATTAACGAACATACGACCTTTTATATAATAATATCTTTGCCTGCAATAATCCATTTATTTGTGACTTTTTAATTTTGCGCGGGAAAAGTACAAACCTTAAATTAATAATGTTAAAATTTTTATATGAATACAAAATTTTTCGTATAAACTACTAAACATTCTTATCCACAGATTCGGTAGAATCTGGCGCCAAGTTCCGTTCAAAAATTTCGTTGTAAACGGAGCGCCAGACTACCGACTGTGTTTACTGTAAGCAGAATGGTATTTCGAGGTTGCAAAATTTTATTTAATTATATGGTACTCCTTTTTCCAAAATGATATATCATAAAAGTAAGTCATACTCTATTTTACTGATATTAATTAATTATAATCAATTATAACATTTAATTCACTTAAAATTATTAAATTTTATCAGCACAAACTATAGTAAGCCCAGAAATTTCGATCCTGACTTTTTTTTCATGGAGAAAAGTCACCGCCACAGACTAGATAAAATAAAAATGTGTAGTAATCTTACTATAGATACGCAACTACACTGAAAAAAGTTAATTCACAGCTTGCATCTACAACCACCAGAGTGCACTGGAATTATTTCTACATAAACTGTAGATTCAACGGGATAGCTCACTGAAGTTAGAACCCCAAATTTTTTCTTTTAATTTTTGATTTTTTTTTCTATCACGTTTTCAGCTTTTCGTTTGTTCTTTATTATTCACTCTCAACATTTGATCGTTCTCCATTTATTTATTTTAAAAAGAATTTATTAATAATGTACCTTTAAGTTAGCCCCCCTGTCGCATTTTTTATTTTGGTAGCAATTTGGGTCATCAAGCCTCTATTTTTGATTGTTCATGTATATTTAACATTTGTTCCTACTTCACATTTTTTATTTGTTGTTTAATTAACATTTTTAATTAGCTGTATGTTAAAAAAAATTGTTAGACGTCAGTCAATATCAATGTCAATTAGTAAATAAATTAAATAACTAATAAATATTCATTTCATTTTAAATTTCTTAAAAAATATCGAGAGAATTGTTAATCAATGCATGTACATTTTTTTTTTATTTTCATCAATTCTATTTTTTCATGAATACTACGAACTATTAAAAAAAAAAAAAAAAAAAAAAAAAAAAAAAAAAAATCCATAAATCAATATTTATATTAAATAAAACTTATTATAAAATTATTAAAAACTACACGTTGCCCTTTTGTCCTGTGACCTCTATAATTGAAATTACAAGAAAAATACACTTACTCTAATCACTGTGCTGGTCAATATAATTTTCAAAAGTCCGCGCTGAAAGTCTAAACGTAAAGTTGACGCATGCGCAGTGCAAATATTTAGAATACAAATATTCAGCTTATTAAAAATGTTAATTAACAAGAAATAAACAATTTGAAGTTGGAACAAAGGTTTTTTGTACATGAACAATCATAAACAGAGGTTATTCCCATTGGATAGTGTACCATTCTATGATTTTGTGGTCGTTGCCGATAGGTTGCATTGTTATCCAATCAAGTGGATTTCAAATAATTGTAATCTTTAGGTGAAAAGTCTTACAATTATGCGCATGGTGTATTGTGTCATTTACTTACAACAATGTCATAATAACAATAACACTAATAATAAAAATTATGAGACTGAAATTAATTATATCGGTAATACCAAATTGAGGTTAAAAATATCATTATCATTATTATTACTGAATGAATTATTGTTATTATTAAATTAATGTGTATTAGAGTATTAAATCCAAATCAACAACTTTTTTAATTCAAAAAAATGTTAAAATTTTTACTGTATATAAATAAAAATGTAAAATCCCTATTAATAAGATAGTTAATCGCTTTTAACCGCGGAGTTTACGCGGATCAGTCACGTTAAGTTTTTTAATGCTACTAGCTACTATGAGAGAAACAGAATTTCAATTTTTTTATTAGGATTTGATTATCAAAATTAACGAATAAACAACCTATCATATTAGAATAGCTTTGCCTGCATTAATTTATTCATTTATGAATTTTCAATTTTGCGCGGGAAAAATTTAATTTTGAAATTAAGAATGTTAAAATACTTTATAAATACAAAATTTCTAGAACAAACTATCAAACAACTTCATATGTGGATGGTTTTCAAACCTATTCTTTCTATTGAATTTCATTTATTAACTAGACTAAATACACAACAGG
Organism: Cotesia chilonis; assembly: GCA_018835575.1. NCBI lineage: Eukaryota > Metazoa > Arthropoda > Insecta > Hymenoptera > Braconidae > Cotesia > Cotesia chilonis. Next base: position 5,698 of record RJVT01000283.1, read on the forward strand.
CTAAAGATTGTTTGAGTTTTACTTTCTTCCTTCAGGCCAGCAGTTCAAGATTTAGGCAATTCTCATTGGATAGTGTACACATTCTACGACTTTGTAGTCGTTGCCTGTAGGTGGCATTGTTATTCAATCGAGCGGATTTCAAATAATTGTAATTTTTAGGCCATAGGTATTACAATTATGCGTATGATGCATTGTCCCCTTTATTAACAATAATGTCATTGTAACAATAACAATAATCATTATAAAAATGAAATTTATTATATCGGTAATGATAAATTGATGTTAAAAGTATCATTATCATTGTTTATCATTACCAAAATAATTATTGTTATTGTTAAATTAATGTGTAGTAGAGCATTAAATCTAGATTAACAACTTTTTTAATTCAAAAAAATGTTAAACTTTAACTATATATACATAAAAAATTTAAAATCCCCATTGATAAGCTAGTTAATTGATTGAAACCGAAGAGTTTACACGGGTCAGTCACGTTAAGTTTTTTAATGCTACTAGCTACTATGAGAGAAACAGAATTTTAATTTTTTTTTAGGATTTGATTTTCAAAATTAACGAACAAATAACCTTTTATATGATAATAGCTTTACCTGCATTAATTAATTTATTTACATATTTCTAATTTTCGCGGGAAAAGTTCAATTTTAAAATTAAGAATGTATTAAGAGGCGAGCAAAAAATTACACTTAACAAAAAGATATGAAATCCGAACAAAAACAGTTTCACTGTTAAAAATTGCGCCAAGTCCACGTTCATAAAACTCATCTTAATAACATCTGCACTTTGCAAAAAAAATATACAAGAACCGTCATAATGTTGAAAAAATTGAAAAAATTTGTTGAAAATTTAAAAATTAAGAAAAATTTTTTTCGTACTTGGCGCGCGTCATTGAGTACCCCAAATTTTTTCGAACGAATTTCAACCCGAGAAAAAAGATTTCGCTTGAATTTATGTAATGTAAATATGTATAATTATATATATATATATATATATATATATTATATATATATATATATATATATATATATATTATATCTTATCAGCTCTAATTATATAATATATGATTTCATACATTGTTATGTCTATAGATTCACATCAGTGAAGTATACTCAATGAATTAAAAGCACTGCTTACTGGATTAATATCAGTTTCAGTGAAAAAATCCGTTTCGAAAATTTTTTTCAGATTTTTAGTGAAAATAACTGTCAATATGGTAGTCTGGTGAAGATATCTGAAATAACACAAAATTTTTTAATTCAATTTTTTTAGTTCCGTCATTAAGCTTTCATGAAGAAACTTGATCGTGCTTCGTTTAATTGTAATTAACACATTTTGATTGGCAATCACACCGCATTTTCTCAATTTAGTCGGCCATATGTTTTATTTTTTAGTCAACTCAATTTTCGCAGTGATTCCACTACAGAGTCAACGTATGCAGGCGTATTCACTTGTAAGCAAATTGCATAACCGAACAGGAGAGGGCGTTTTATTGAAATCATAAACGATGTGCGGAGAATTTAAAAATTTCAAATAAAATACGTATGCCATGTTGATTTTACCTAACTTTTGTTAAACGTATCATAAAATAATATTTCATTAATTACATTTATGCATTTTATAGGTTGACTTACTTATAAATGTTGAAACATTAAAAGGATGTTCATGTATCCTGAAAAAATTTGGGGTATCCATACAAAGTTTGTCAACGGGGCCATTAATGGCCCATTGCTGGATCAGCAGTGCTCATTAATGGGCAAGCAATGGCAATTGTTAATGGTCCATGAACGTCTGACAGCCGGATGATAACCTCGGGCCAGTAATGGCACTTAATTCTCGGCCGACTGCAGGAAAGGTTACTGGGCCGTTAATGGCAACCAGTAATAGGCCAATTATAAAATTAGGATGTTGGCCGATTAATGACATCCAGCAATGGGCCAAGAATAATTAGTCAGCGACCCATTAATGGTAACTAGAAATCGGCCAATTACCGTGAAAAGTTGTTCAGCCGATAATGGCAACCAGCGATGAGCTAAATATTGCAAAAAAAAATTTAGAAGCAATTAAGCTATTAATATGATAGTTTTTTATTTTTTGTCATTTAATTCTATCATAATTTCAAATATTTAAAAAACATATTTTGCGATTTAAAATTATTTTTTTCGTTACACTGACGATGAGCGCCCTTTTCTTCCGTTCTCTCGGTCCCCGCATCCGGAAAGCCATCGGCCTACTTTCCCTGGAAGATTTTTACAATCTTCCGAGTCGCCAAATTTTTCCATTATAACATCTAGAATAAGATAAGTAAATTATAAATAAAATTGTATTTAACATAATATATGTAAATGAAGAGGTTAGAACTAGAAGAAGAATAAGAAGTAAAAATAAATCGTAACTTCATGCTCATAAAAGTATGAAAAACATAAGTTTTATCGGCAAAACTACTTTTAAGCTATCGAAATGTTCTTCAGAAAAAAAACGATTTTTGTCACTTGTATTTATCCAACTCTAACCTTTTCAAATATAATTTAAATAAAAAAATTCTTTCAATACCTTTCATGCATTTAAAAGTCTCCGTGCTGCTAAAATTTAATTTTCCAACACCTTTTATTACTTTTCCCGTACCCGAATAATGTTGCTCAACATTTTTGCTCAAAAAACCCGACATTATCTTACTAATGCAGCTCTTAACTGAAGTTTCTCCATAAACTTTAACCCGAAACAATGATAGCTAAGAATACATATTAAAAAAATATTAGTGTAAGAAAGTGTTTAACATAGCTGTCAATTGTAATATTTACCAATGCGTTTTTCTTCAATTCGTCTGTTTTTAAATCTTCCTCAAGTTTTCAAACCTTCAAAAGTTGTCAGCGGGAGTGGGAGATCTAATTTTTCAGTGGCACTTGACACAGTTTCATGGGGTCTTGATGAATGAGTGTTGGCAATAAGCGTATTTTTGATTTCTTCAAAATATTTTCGGATGTCATACTGCAGACTTTTCTTCTCACTAGTCAAATAACGGTGCAGTTGTTTAGTTTGTTCATCAATTTTCTTCTCAAAACATTTTTTCATAGAATCTAAAAAAAAAAAAATGCATGTTTCAGAATGGTTATTTTGAATAAACTTAATTTAAGTATAGTTTAAATTTACCGAAATCGAATACTTCATTAGTTTCACAAATTGTTGTCAACTCATCTTCAGGTATCTCTTCTGTGAAATAGAATTACTTATTTAATAAAAATTGATTATGAATTTGACTTGAAAAATTAAATTTTTTTAAATAATTTGTAATTTTGTCAGTGACTTTTTTTTTATAATCAATATAAATATCTTGACGGTTTCAGTTAACTAAAAATTCATATTTTATTCATTTCAATTATTTGTCAAAATGCAATTATCAGTAAAGTTAATCTAAATTATTACTTATACTTGTATAGATAAATAATTGTTAAAAAACTAATAAGCTTAAATAATTTTAAATATTAATACAAATTTTTTTTCCAATAGAATTATCATTGAATTGATTATTAATGATGCTATTTATATTTTATAATAATAAAAATCGACTTTTAATGCCGTAATTAAAAATATTTTGAGTGCATATTCGAAATTAATTCATAAATCTAAATATTTCCAATAAAAAAATTGTAATTCTGTTATTTATACCAATATAGATCAAAATTTACTACTTTACATTAAATACTTTTACTATTTTTTTTTTTTTACTTACCTAGGCTGTTATCATTATTTATCTTCTCCTTTAGACCTGAGGAATTGGTGTTCATAGCCGGTATTGTACGCAACTCTTTAGTGATGGTTTTTGTAGAAAATACTGTTGGCATGGTAACTTGTTGATTATTTTCATCATCAGTACTTCTAACGTCAGTAGTCTTGAAAGAACGTTTTAAACGTCGTTTTCCTTTTGAGTAGCTATCTATTTGACAAATAAAGTGGAGTATTATTATCAGTATAGTAAATAACTTTCTTCAAGTATAATAAAAAAATAAATAACTCACTTGCATAAGTAAGAACTTAAACGGAAAACTTCTCCCAGTTTTCATCCGCATCAACTAAATCCTGAGTATATTTGTCTCTTTTGTCATAATCTTCCACCGGTGGATAATGACAGAACAACTCACCATTTTCTTCGGAAATCCATTTGGCTGGTACCAGATCTACATCTTTTGTAGAATCTGAATTTTCAAGAAATTCAACTACTGCGTACATATTGGTAACATCAACGTCATCCATCTAATAATATATTCAATGATTAATATTGGTACTCAAAAGAAAATTTTTAATTATTTAAAAACTATAAAATAAATGTAAATTTAGCTGACATTCATGAAATTTTAGTAGCAAATAAATAATAGATGATTTATGTTAAAAATGATACTTAAAAAAAATGAACAGATAGATTTTTAAAATTTTACAGTATTCATTTTCTTTTTAATTTATAAATATTAAACATATACATTTTTAATTATAGAAATTAATTAAAGTCTGCCAGATTCCCACTCACATAAGTGTAAATCTGATAAACCATATTTAATTTTTATCGTTAAAAATGAATATAAAATTTTTATAGAATGAAAAAATAAACAAATGCACATTTAAAATATTAAAAAATTCGAGCATTATTATGCAGTTTAATTATTTCCATTTATTAATAATTCATTTGTTATTAAAATTCTAACTAACGTCAGCTTTATTTACACTTATCGTATCTACACTTATTTATTTTAAACTTACTTTTTCCATCCAATTGTTCCACAGTATAACAAATAGAATTACGAATAACTATCAGTTATTTCGTATTAAATTGTTAATAAAATATATTATTATTTATTTAATTATAACCAAATTTCACAAAAGTCACATTAATTAACGACTGGTCATCGACAGGCGACACGCGATACTGAGACACTGTATTTACTTAGAATATTCATAAGCCACATGATATATTTGGGGTTTTTGTTTTGTTTGCCGCGCCTTAAAAGACAAAAGCCCGCGTAGAGTAAGCGTCTCGAATTTTCTGCCACACTACCAGCAACACAAGAAACCGTAAATGTATATTATTAATATATATATATTTTACATTTATGTATATATTCCACTACAAACGCAACTACTTAAATTTAAAACTATGTACACATTTTTTCACTTTTTATTATTTAATTTAGACATGAAGTAAAGATATCACACTAATTTTGTTATTATTTTTCAGTAAAATGCACTTATTTTTAATTAGATCTGCAGGAAATAACTCTTGTGAATCAGAAAAATTTTTCCCGGTAAAAACACCGATGTCAGTTGAGGCGGTTGGATACTCAAATAGCGTACAATCATTCATCATTTGACGGCCGAGAATATATATATTTTCAATTCGAGGTGTTTTCTTATGTTTTTTTTTTATCAATAATAATTTATCAATTTGAATAATTGTGTTATTTTTTAATAATATAATATTATCTGGCTGCGTGGAACTTAAATGGACATTGTTAATAATTACACTCGCAATGAGCACATATTTTATTTCTTCATACATAAAATGTACCGAAACTTCATCGATAAGACATTTTTTAATAACGTTGTTTTTTTTATTTTTAGTTTTTCGTCGTATTCCAACTCAGATAATCTATTTAAAATTTGCGTTAAAGGTCTGTAAGGTGATTTGACGAGTTTTTTTATTTTTCCGATATAGTTCTCACCCCAAAATGCTGAAACTTCGCTCAGAGGTAAATTTAAATTCAATGCATCGTCAGGAAGATGAATTAAATTGTGATAATTTAGAGTTTGTGATTTCTCACCATACAGTGACGGTAACAAAAGAAAAATTTTCTCAATAATTGTTTAGCATAGTCATTATATTTTATCATTAAATCTTTACTATGTAAAATCCGACAGGCCACAAAAATGAGCAAAAAATGTTCATACAATTGTTTTGATAAAATATCTTTAAGCACAACTGGTCCACAATACAACAATACAAATCGATATTGTGTAGCTTTCCACTTTGCTAAATCAGTAGTATCGAATTTTTTACGTTGAAATTCGAACGGTACGAATGAAGTAAGTGATAAAAAATTTAATCGAAGACGTTTCACTTCCAACTTTTTCAAACGCGCTTGACTTTTGCGCAATATCCATGATTCTAATAAATTTTTCATTATACCCAAAAAGAGTAAATGCATTGAATCTAAAACTAAATGATTCACTGGATCGAAGCCAGGCAATTTTCTTAGTATAGACTTCAAATCGTCTTTATGGTGTTCGGGTTGTAGTTTTTTTGAAAGATTTTTTCGTGCGGAGCGGACAGTCCATTTCGGGGTAAACTCTTTTTTTTTTTTCGTTTTTCGCCAACAGAAATTCCTTTTGTCGTACATCATTCGCATGCATAAAAGGTACTTGCAGCTTTGCAGCATTTAATATAAGTCCTTGCTTGTGAATCTGCGATGATCGCAATCAATCTTAAATCATATTTTTTCCCTTCAATAGTAATACCTGATTTAATTAGATTTTTAGATTCTTGGACAAAATCTGTAAGATATTCATTAGCATTAGCCGGCTTAGTGTCCCCACAATAAATTCCAGCAATGAACGGATGGGTAATATATTTATCATTACATACTTTTACAGTTATGGGCCACACTTGAATTTGTGAATTTTTGTACATCTGCATGCCATCAATATGAACCATTATTTCAATCGTGTCTTCAATAAATATACTAGGAGAAATAATTTTCTTCAGTCCATTTTCAATACCTAAATATTTATACTCGCAATCAGAACCTTTAAGACTTGAAATTGATTGGTTCACATGATGTTGCTTTGTCTGTAGTAATGCTTGGGCTGTTTTGGGTAAGGTTGGATGGCCTTCTTCTCTTAATAAAACTAGTAACTCTGAAATTACATTTAGTTGTAAACTATTTAAGTTTTTCAATGCCCACTGTCTAAGTTTATCTTTCAAATTTTTATTCTGATTTTCATTTTTGTCGATAATACTGTCACTGTCTGTATCATTATCTGTATCACTGTCTTCATCACTGAATTTATTGTTATTATTATTATTATTATTATTATTATTATTATTATTATTATTAATATTATGATCATCATCACGACGACACTCAGTTTGACATATTACACTACTATATCTATCACTATCAGACACATTTTCAACTAAAAATTTATCGTTTTGTTGTAGCTCACTATTTATACTATCTACAATATTTACAAGCTTTACACTATTTTCACTATTTACACTATTTACACTATTTACACTACTATTTGCAAGTTTTTTTAATAATCGACATTTTTTTACTCTTTTATACGCTTGAGACATTGTAAATTAAATTACTGTAAACGTTAATAATAAAAAAATTCTGGACTACAAATGGTTTTAAACGCAAATAAAAAATAAAAGAGAGTATTAAAAGCCAGCTGACTAATAATTTATTTCGCATGCGCAGCAAATTATTTAGAACGGACTGTAGATCGAATACTATCTAGAATATAAAACGGCTTCTAGTAGTTAACCAGGTTTGGCCCATTATAAATTGCCAACGCTTGGCCGAGTGTTAATTACCAGCCGTCGGCCGATCATCCGTGTGGAGAATAGACGGTGGCCAGCGATCAACCAAGTATGGCCCATTAACAAACCCCGACAATTGGCCAAGTATTGACAACCGAACATCGGCCGATAAACGGGATTTTTTCCATTCACGGCGACTTCGTATGGGATACTCAATGACGCGCGCCATGTACGATAAAAAAATTTTTTCTTAATTTTTAAATTTTCAACAAATTTTTTTCAATTTTTTCAACATTATGACGGTTTCTTGGTATTTTTTTGTATTTAACTTTTTTTTGTATAGAATGAAAATTATTGTAACGAGTCTTATTTTTTTTGCAAAGTGCAGATGTTATTAAGATGAGTTTTATGAACGTGGACTTGGCGCAATTTTTAACAGTAAAACTGTTTTTGTTCGGATTATTAATTACTCCAATAGAAAAGTTTTATCTAAGGAAGATAAAAAAAAAATCAGAAAAACGGTTGACCCTGAAGGCCATCCCTGCAACTTCCCGCTAATTCCATACCTAGGCGCTTAAAATTGCACTTATGACGTTTTCGAGCTCTTCGAGTTCAAAAATACAATTTATGTGTTATTTGAGCTCTCCGAGTTCAAAGAGATAGCTTTGCTATGCTTTTGAACTCTTCGAGCTCAAAAGTCTTATCGAAATTCGATGAAACACGATTTTTCTAATTTTCAAACTGCTGTAACTTTTTAATAAATCAACCAATTTTCATGCAATAGGCGGCAATCGATGTGGTTTTTTGAGCTCTGTAAATGATTCTGAACAAAAAAATTGATCTGATGAAAAATTTCAGAGTTATTACAAAAAAACACTTTTTTCGATTTTTTTCGACAACGATATCTCACGAACGCATCAACCGATTCTAACGTTCTATGTGGCGATCGATGCGGGATTTCAAGGTTAAAAACTGATTAGTTTTTGAAGTTGATCGGTTCAGCCAATTCGGAGATATTTGAAAAAAATGAAAAAATATCAACTTTTTTTGTCACTTTTTTTGGAATTTCTCGAAATCTGCTGGTCCGAATCGGTTCCAACTTACAGGAAATTTAAGTTTGGTGAAGCCCTTTCGAATGACACCAACCGCAATGAAATCGGTCAAGCCGTTTAAAAGTTACGAGAGGTTTACACACACACACACACACGCGCGCGCGCGCGCGCACACAGAGAGAAGTACGGACATCATCGTGAAAATAGTCAGGAATGCTTCCTAGGACCTCGAAACGTTAAGATCCGATGAAAACTCAATTTTTGAAAAACGGGGTGAAAACAATAACTTCCCGATTTTTGAAAATTTTTAATTTTCTTAGCGGGAAGTTAAAAATTATCAAAAACGTATTCAATAAAGATAATAATAAATTAGAATAATCATAGCGAATACCTTATAAACTTAGACTCCCATATAAATGTTCTAATAATATTATCACAACTTAAATCGATATAAAAAAAATATATCGTCGTTAAATTATAACTTCTTTATATCAATTTAATAATAATAATCAATGTTATTATTATTTATACTGATGAATAATTTTTTTACGTAATGAGGTTATTGAAAAAAATAAAATTAATGCAATGCCAACTTCAGATAGAAAACAAAATTTTTTTTTAAATTTATAACTATAATAGTTATAATTAACTGTTATAAATGAATAAGTTAACTATTACTAACATAAATAATTATAAAAAAAAAAAATTATTGTAAATAATTTATCATTAATTTTTGAACTCAATTTATTTTTTTTTTTTACTAATATTACAATTATCGACTTAATTGTTCTTAATTATTCTCGTAGTGAAAAATAAACTTGTCTTAGAGGTAATTTAATTCTTTGAAATCTCTATTTAAAGATCTAACTATTTTCTCTTTTTTTTAACTATTTTATTATAACAACTAATTTTTTTTTTTTTTTTATATCAAAAGAAAAATAAAATCGATGACAAAAAAAAATTAAAATAAGATTTATACTTCATCATTTAACTTCAATCACTGATAGTTATTCCAAGATAAAAACGGTGTTTTCCATGTTCATCTTTACCTTAAATATGTCTACCACCACATTATTAATATTATTACTAGCAACCTTGCAGTCACTATGTGACTGTCGTGACTTGTGAACTATAAATAAATAAAATTTTGTCTCATGAAATAATGAGTTTTTTTTTTTTAATTGCACTGTACTTTTTTAACTATTGACGTTTTTAAAGATATAAGCTCATCCCAATGTTACACCCATCAAGAGCTTTCATGTGATTACGCACATACATTTTGATATATTTTTCATATATACAAATATATATTATATATAAATATATGAAAAATTGATGTGGGTACTCAAATGAAAGGTCTCGATGAATGTAACATCAGGATGAGCTTATGTCTTAAAAAATGTCAATAGTTCACAAGATACAAGGTCATTTCTTAATTATTGATATTTTTAAAGATGTAAGCTCAACCCGATGTTACACTTATCAAGAGTTTTCATTTGATTACTCACATGCATTTTGATATATTTTTCATATATACATATATACAATATATATAAATATATGAAAAAATGATGTGGGTACTTGAATGAAAGGTCTTGATCAGTGTAACATCGGGATAATCTTATATCTTAAAAAATGTCAATAATTCACAAGATACAAGGTTATTTCTTAATTATTGATATTTTTAAAGATCTAAGCTCATCCCGATGTTACAAAAATCAAGAGCTTTCATTTGAGTACCCACATGCATTTTGATATATTTTTCATATATACCTATATATAATATATATAAATATATGAAAAATTGATGTGGGTACTTGAATGAAAGGTATCTTGAATAATGTCAATAGTTCACAAGATACAAGGTCATTTCTTAATTATTGATATTTTTAAAGATGTAAGCTCATTCCGAAGTTACACTCATCAAGAGCTTTTATTTGAGTACCCATATCATTTTTACTATAACTTTTACTAACCTTTTCTTGATTTGAAATGATGATTGAAAATCAAACTCCTGAAATAAATACAAACAGAGATAAAATTAAAAGTTATTAATTTTGTTATTTTTTATTTGTAATCCAACACAACTTCAATTACAAGTTTCAATAGTCAAAATAATAATCAATAAATTTCAGGAATTAAGATAATATAATATAATTAATATTATAATGTTAATGTTATAATTAATATAACCTAAACTTGAATTACTTTCATTAATTTTAAATAAGTAAATACCGGGATGAACGTAACGAAATTATTAGTTCAAATTATTTTTAATTTATTTTTTGATGTTTGTTATTATTATACTCTGGAGCTGTAATAGATTTTTTGCCTTTTAATAACCAATTTAAAGGTTTAACCTCATCATTTAATTTTTGCATATCATTACTAGATTCTAGATTCAAAAATAAAATATCATCTAGAAAGTAATTGAAAAATTATAATCAGATTAAGAGAACTTTATACCACGAAAATGTTAAATATATACATATATATATGTACACACACGTATAAGTAAACATACCCTTGACTTCTGGAAATCCAATAACTTCCCCTGACGGATCCGGATTACGGTAAAATACCGTATTATACGGTAAAAATACGGTAAAACTACGGTAATCAAGGTAATCTACGGTAACTGCGGTAGCCTACCGTAAAGCCACGGTAGGCTACCGTAAAGCTACGGTAGGATAGCGTGTATATTGTGGTGATGATTTTCTTATGGCCGACTACCGTACGCTTACGGTAGTTTACGTTAGAAGTACGGTATATCTGTACAAAAATAGCCGTATTCGATACGAATTACTGTGAGACACGGCGATTATGGCAAGTTCTGGCATTTACGCCTTTATTTGAATGACTACGACGTCCTATACCGTAGTTCACCGTAATAGTACAGTACGTTTGCACGAGTGTGAGGTAAATTTTTGATCGTCTTACGAAATATTTACTTCTATAGAAATGAATCACTATATTATTAATGTTTTGAATATCTGATTAGATATTCTGGACTCGCTCAATGCACACTCGTCCAAAGTCATTCAGAGCAGAATATAGCAAATTATAGCAGAATATTTACTGTACAGTAAATTCACCATCTAATGCTATGCGCTTGCGCAAGCGACCATTGCCATACGACGTGTCAGCAGTTATTTATTTCATAACAATTCATATTTTAATGTTTGCTATGTAACCTTACAAGTGTTATAAAGAGTTTTCAAAAATTTAATATAAAACAGTGGACTTACAAAAAAAATTTTGATTTTTACAAAGTGATGGCATCGTCAATTTATAATTTTGATTCTTCTGTGAATACATTTCTTTTGAACAAGGTAATACATAATAATAATTATTCTATTAATATAATCATATGGAATCTAATTTTTTCATTAGTTTCATGAAAATTAATGGTCTACTGAAATTACTATTAAATGAAACTAGGACTTGATTTATATCATAACAAAAATAATGTAATGCTGATTTTTAAAGATTTGAAAATATTCGACTTGAATACTAAAAACTCCTACAATAAAATAAGAATTTTTGACAAAAATTACTTTCTTTTGAATAGCCATAACTTTCTCATAGTTTGACTTAAATCTTTTTTAAATTTTGTTTTTAATATGCTTCTTGAAAAAAAAAAAAAAAATACTAAAGAATTGTTTAAAAACTTATCTTCATTATTTTCTTCGTATTTTTGATAAAAATTGAACTTTTTCAATAATTATCATTTCTAATTTTTTAAATTCTTTTTATGTCAAGCTTCGAAATTTCCTGCAAATCCTTAAATTTTCTTGGAATGGTGTTTTTTCGATTTTCATTTTTTTTCTTTTCAATTAAGATAAAAGTTTTTTAAAAGAAGCCTTATTCTCATAATACCACATAAAGAATTTTTGAGACTGCAGAGAATTTCTAAATAGTAAAAGAAAATAAAAATCGAAACTGGTGATTATAAGAAAAATTTGATTTCTTTTTGAAAAAATAGGTTAAAATAAAAAAGATGTTTTGATTCAATTTTCGAAAAATTAATGGAAAAAAATTATTCAAAGCAAAAAATTTCATTACTGTCTATGTTACAGATCAGCAAATTATCTCGACGACATGAGTCATCAATTTCATCAGCTGATCACATAGACAACAGGAATTATGAAGATGCCATGATTGTTGCTGCCAGCACCGATATCAATGGCGCTGAAAATATTAATGATGATGATGATGATGATGATGATGATGATGATGATGATGATGATGATGATGATGATGATGATGATGATGATGATGATGATGATGATGATGATGATGATGATGATGATGATGATGATGATGATGATGATGATGATGATGATGATGATGATGATGATGATGATGATGATGATGATGATGATGATGATGATGATGATGATGATGATGATGATGATGATGATGATGATGATGATGATGATGATGATGATGATGATGATGATGATGATGATGATGATGATGATGATGATGATGATGATGATGATGATGATGATGATGATGATGATGATGATGATGATGATGATGATGATGATGATGATGATGATGATGATGATGATGATGATGATGATGATGATGATGATGATGATGATGATGATGATGATGATGATGATGATGATGATGATGATGATGATGATGATGATGATGATGATGATGATGATGATGATGATGATGATGATGATGATGATGATGATGATGATGATGATGATGATGATGATGATGATGATGATGATGATGATGATGATGATGATGATGATGATGATGATGATGATGATGATGATGATGATGATGATGATGATGATGATGATGATGATGATGATGATGATGATGATGATGATGATGATGATGATGATGATGATGATGATGATGATGATGATGATGATGATGATGATGATGATGATGATGATGATGATGATGATGATGATGATGATGATGATGATGATGATGATGATGATGATGATGATGATGATGATGATGATGATGATGATGATGATGATGATGATGATGATGATGATGATGATGATGATGATGATGATGATGATGATGATGATGATGATGATGATGATGATGATGATGATGATGATGATGATGATGATGATGATGATGACGACGATGATGATGATGATGATGATGATCAGCATTACGTTTTATAACAGCAGCGAAATTTTTGTTCCAATCACCATTAAGCTGTAAGCCTAATATTAATCAAGGAGATTATTTGATTGCTATTTTAGCAATTTCGACAAAATATAATCTTTCCTATGAAGTGACACTCAAAATATTAAAGTTGGTAAGAGTCACTCATGAAGAAAACAAATTACCTACAACTAAAAAGATGTTGTGGAAACTTTTAAATCGGAATGACAAGATAATGATACGACATTTATATTGCCCAAAGTGTAAAGGGTTACTCGGAACTGGAAAAAAAATATTAAATGAGTGTCCGTGTAAAGCTTACGGTCCTAAAATAGACAATGTCACGCCAGCATATTTTTTGCAAGTTGACTTATTCGTTCAATTAAACGAGTTATTTCGTGTTCCTCACATGGATAAATTGTTGCAGTATCGGTTTTTGAGGATCAAAAAAAATATACATGCACTTGAAGATATATACGACGGCGAATCATATCAGCAACTGTGTTCACCTGGCAAATTTTTAAGCAATCCTAATAACTTTTCATTTTCACTAAACACCGATGGCTGTCAAGTTTCTAAATCGTCAAAAGCCAGTGCTTGGCCAGTTTATTTGCAAGTGAATGAACTGTCACCTCACTTACGGAAAAGATACATGATTCTAGCGGGAATATACGTCGATATTGATCAACCCGTAATGAACCACTTTCTGTATCCAATAATAACAGATCTCAAAAAACTTTACAAAGACGGCATCAAATGGGAAATGTTGGATAGTAGCACTAAAATATCTAAATTCATAGTGACTACTTGTTGTTTCGATTCACCTGCACGTAATAAAGTATTGCGGACAATGCAATATAATGGTTATTTTGGATGTTCTTATTGCTACGCCAAAGGGATACATATGTCATCAAAACATGTCTATCCTGTCAGTGATAGTTTTGGGCCACTAAGAACACACGAGGAACTCAAAAGAGACATGAAAAAAGCTTACAAAACAAGATCAATTATTAAAGGGGTGAAAGGAATTTCATCGCTCGTGGCTTTACCCGAATTCAACTTAGGGAAAGGAGTTATCGTTGACTCGATGCATGCACTATTTCTAGGTGCTGTAAAACAACACACAACAATATTTCTCACGGTATCGAAAAAACCGTTTTATACTGGATCCAGAAAGAAAATGGCTCAAATCGATAAACGACTTTTATCAATACGACCACAACTCGACGTTCTCGTACACCTAGATCAGTCTCTAAGTATTTGGTCTGGAAAGCTTCAGAGTAGAGGAATTGGCTTGATTATGCGCCAGCATGCTTAGAAGGAATATTGAAACCTCAATACATTAAACATCTTGCAATGCTATCGCAAGTGAGTCACATTCTAAATAATGATTCTATTACTGCTGATGCTTTAACTGCTACCCGAAGTCTTGTGAAAAAATACGTGAAACTATTCGAAAAATATTTTGGAATTGAGAGTATGAGTTCCAACATTCACCTCCTCACTCATTTAGTAGACACTGTTAAAAATTGGGGACCAATGTGGTGTCACAATGCTTTTGTTTATGAGTCGTGGAACAAAAAAATTTTAGATAAGGTAACCAGCCCCCATGGAAGACCAGACCAAATCGTTACGAGATTTTTGATGTCTAAATTTGTCGAAAGTGAACTGTATAAAAATGGTGTATCGGCTGAAACACGTAAATTTATCCTGAATATTTTAAAATGTATTCATACTTCAGATTGTTGCACCAGGCAAGAAATAGAACTAGGTGGACTGAAAGATTTGATAATGACAAATTCAGAAAAAACATCATTAATTAACGCTGGGTATGAAGTAATAAATAATATATTTTGTTATGAAAATTTAAAATTGCTGGCGTAAGTTACAGCTGTAAATCAACCAAAGATATGAGATACTGTAATTCAATAGTTTATTGCAAGAATAATGTTTATGGTGAAATAAATAAGATTGTTAGTTTTGAATGCGATAACCAGAATGTACACGGAGTTATTTTAAATAATTTCAAAATAACAAATAATGCATTCGGGATTCAATATATTAAGCAAGTCGAAGATAGAAAGAGAGGTATTTTCATAAAGTTGACTCATGAATTTATGCCAGCGGTTAAAATTACGACTGTATGTGGGACTTTTGTTTTAAAATTGGCCAATTGTTGGGAGACTGATTAGTTTATATTACAAATTTTTTTTTTATTATTAATGAGTAAGTGTCAATTGGAGTAATTATAAAAATGTGTAGTCCAAATTAGGTCGATGCTAATATTTGCAATACGCAATTGAACAAACATATCAAAACCTTAATTTTTTTTCTCAATAAATCCCCAAATACGACCTCGTGAAAGCTTGTAAAACTCAAAACTTTTATAATTTTAAAGTGTTGACTTAACACAAAAGTGTTTAAAAATGTTACTTCATCCTCATTTTAATAAAAAAATTAAACTTTAATTTACATTAAAATAATATTAGCAGACATCTGTAAATTTTTATAAATAAATTATCATAAAAGAAAAATTGTATCTTCATTTTATTTTTTAATCTTACATGTGGAATTTTTTTATTAAAAAAAAATTTTTGAATTTCATCATATTACATTTTGCCAAAATATTGCCTAAATTTGGCGCTTTTTGTAACAAAAATGGTGGAACGGTTGGAAATGGGCATGCGTTACCACCGACATATATATATGTTTCATTCCAAGCTCGCTTTGTTAGCAATTTAACCGCGTTTATCAGAAGCCATTGTCACGATTTTTATAAAAAATATATGTGATCTTTCATTTATTTTATTTATTGGACTAATAATTAAATTATTATTATTCTTTGATTTCAAATTTTGGACAAACGGGTAAGTAGCTTATATTTATAAATGAGCTGTAAACTAAGTTGTTCGAATAAAACCAAGATAGTTGACGGTGTACCAAATAAAAGCTAGGTTAAGTGATGTTTTCCGCAGTTGTGCCATGCGGTATTGTTTACATAAGCATGCAAGTTTTATTCCAATGACTTGAATTAATGTGTATGAAATCACTTATAATTTAACAATTTTAAAATCAATTTTTTTTTCGATAATACAATGGGACAATATTGATAAGTAATGAATTTCTCAAACTAAGTCATTTTAATGTTGTCAATAATTATATTTTTTTATACTCAAAAGTAAAGTATATTTAACGTAGAACTTACATTTTGAAACAAACACGGAACTAATATATATATACTTGGTAACTTTTAATAGTGTATGATTCTTATTTTACTATATTTATATTTTTTAACAAGCTAATATGTTGTAGGTACTTAGATAGAACTTCATACCTCTCATTTCAAATACATTGGAGATTTCTGGTTTTACTAACATACCGTCGATATACCCGTTGAGCATTGTATATTTTTTAGTGTCACAATGAAAATAAAGAAATATTTTCTCATCAGACGTGAAAGTTCAACACGGGAAGAGGTTGTAGAAAGAAGTTAAATATTTATTGAAGACACTGAAAATGGTCATAAGATTTACAACCCTATAACGGTTATTGGAAGTTATAATGATGAAGATGTTATGATCATTTTTCAAAATGGAATACCCATTCATGTGACAATTCTAGGAAATGATGGTAATATTATTTTTTTTTTTAATTGGCTATTATAGAATACAGAAAAATATATAATACTTACATTTTTCGTATTAATTTGTAATCGTAATTTGTAATAATTATTCATTTTTTTAGATATTCGTAAAGCATTATTAGACCGTTCAAGAAGCAGTCAACGAGCAATAACAAGAAAAAAGTTGTCAATCACTCCGGATGTTAAAGCTACTCATAAAAATAAACATAGCATAGAGAAAGAGGCCCGAGAAACCAATGATCTTAAGGTAAATTCTATTATATTGATTTTTATGTTTTAATTGATATTAGCACTAGGGTATTTATCGTAAACAATTTTATTCATTTCACACTCTCAATAACTTGTATTCAGTATAAAAAAAAATAAGAATGCTTTGTTCATGACACAAGTTTCACGAAATTCTTAACTTCATTTTCATATTTGCTCCTAAAAAGTGTCCCCTATTTTGTTTATAAGCTTAAGGGAGTTATAACTTTTGAACTTTCAATGTTATAATATTATTAATATTTTCTATCACACAACTTCAGCAGAAATTTTAATTTTGTACTAAAATTACTTTCAATTAATTATGAATCATCAGTTGATGAGGAAAAAATTCACTCTCATTACATTAAAGCAGAAACAGAGAGATTCTTCTTTTAGACAGACCTGCCTTACAATAGTAAATGTTTTCAGGCAGGAAAAATTTTTTTAATACATAAATGAGGCTTTTGAGACTCTAGAAAAAAATAATTAAAAATGAAGAACGGTCCTAGTAACTATGTACAATTCTTCAACATTTGTAAACCAAATTTCTCATTTTACTTTTTAGAAAAGATTATCTACTTCCAAGAAAGAAGTTACGCGTTCTGGCGATGAGCTGTATAACATAGAAGAGAAGGTAATAAAACAAAAATGTGATATTTAAATAGATTAAAATTACAGTACTCTGTTGAAATGACAATAATAAGCAATCATATAAATAATTTTAGTAATAATGCAATTAATATATTTTCTTGCATTATTACTATGACTTAGTAGGTTTCTGTATTTAGGTTTGGATTTTATATGAACAGTTTTTAATAGCTGTATATAAAAGAAAATGGCCAAGCCCATAAAAAGTGAGTGAATATAGATTGCTTTTAGCAATCACATTTTAATCACTACTATCAAAAACTTATTAACGAACTATCTTTGCTTTTTAAGTTAAGTTGCATCTAACTTGCATTTTAAATTAATGAATGATAATTCGGTTGAAAGTTTACTTAACTATTTACGGATGTATAGTTATCGTCTGATTAGCATTTACTTTGCATTAAGTTATGCGAAATTATTTTTATAGCTGAGCATGCTTGGATATAATTTATAATTCATCGTAACTATTTTGTTGGTTTAAAAGTACTTCTTTGTCTATCCCTATTAACGTTTATGAACCGTATTTAAGTCTATACTATAATTATACAAATTGAGCTAACCGAGAACCTAATTTTAATAGTGGATCTCAAATGTAAATATTTATAAAGTTCAATATCTTTTTACTGATTCTTTTAAACTGTTCGTTAAATAAGTTGGATGATTAACTTGGTATAATCTACTTTTATTCCGAACATTCCCTGATTAAACATCTATTGCAACTAAATTTTCTTGATAGCTTGAAATGGTTTATTTAATTAATAATCTATAGGTTGTATGCTTATATTATGGACTCTTTGAGTGCCACTCAATTCTATACGATGTCAGAAAAATAATGAATTTTA
The DNA here is from genome assembly GCA_018835575.1 of Cotesia chilonis. Lineage (NCBI taxonomy): Eukaryota > Metazoa > Arthropoda > Insecta > Hymenoptera > Braconidae > Cotesia > Cotesia chilonis. The sequence goes on from RJVT01000283.1 coordinate 24,829, forward strand.
ATATTACTTCTACTTTTCAGCGACATAGGAAAGAACTATCAAAAAATCAGGTGAGATATTATGATCATTTAATGGTGACCTTTTCATAGATACATTTAAAAAGCTAAACTGTAAAAAAATTTATAACTTCATTTCTTAGAAAAATGATGAATCTCATAACGAAGATGGTGAACCCCCCAATAATCGCGAACGTTATGACTTGGAAAATTCACCCCCGTTGTATTATGGTTCTGATGATGATGATATAGATGTGGAAATTATCGAACGTCCCGAAACTACACCTTTTTCACAAGCCAAAGAAATAGATCAAGGTCATAGCGATAGCCAGAAGCATGTTAAAACGAAGGCATCATCACAATTAACGGAGAAACGTGGGCTTACCAAAAAAGACGACCATCATTGGTAAAGGAAATAATATAGAAGATGTCACAATAGTAATCAAAACAATAAAGTAAGTCGATGAAATATCCAGGCTTAATCTATGTCAAATCGAGCAATTAATTATCCAGTTTCTTTAAATGTCACCGAACATTTTTTTTATTTTTTTGAAAAGTGAATTTTCTAAGAAGTTATAGCTAATTGAAGAGAAAAAACGCGTTTTTTAAATTTGTAATTATTTTGTACAAAGTAAAAAATAAAAAAAAATTTTTAAGTATCCGATAATAATGAATTTTGAGCCAAATCAAAAAAGGTCATGTTCAAAATTGGTCAATTTGATATAGAAAAACTCACCTATATTGTAAGTGTGAATATCGAAGTTAATTTAAATTTGACTGACTGAATCTTATTTGTAGGTCGAGGTAATAAGAGGTGTTTTTATTGATGAAAAGTTTTACAACAAAGCCAAAAGCGAAAATTCAGCTAAAAGCCGGTTAAACACGATAATCAACGGCTACTGGACTAAGGACGAAGCAGCAAAACTCTGTCTGAAAGCTCGGTCAGATCGCCCACATTTACAAAACGTATCAGAAACAGAGATAAATAACATTAAGGGTAATTTTTTAAATATATATTATCTTTATTTTTAATTACGTAATGTAAATTTAGAAATGATTTTAATTTTTTCGAAAAATGAAACTTATTTATGGTTACTAAATGCATGTATCTTGAATAATATTTAATTTTATAATTTCTTTCCAGCTTTTTTCTCAAAATGAATGAGACCTATCCTGTAAAATTAGGAAAAAAAGTAATAGGCACCGATTTCAACGAATTTATTCGTCAAAGTTGCAGCACACAATTTAAGTTAATGCGTCAAACAATTAAACCTCTGGCAAATAATGAAAAACTAAATACTCAAGAAGCGATGATGAGTTAGAAGCAATTGATTTGGAGATTAATAAATTGCTTGACAAAAAGAAAACAATTGCTGAAAGGAAACAGCAACAAAATAAAGAAAATAATATTGAGATAACTATGAAAAAAAAGTATGAAGAGTTACTTAGGAAAGCTAACGAACTAAAAAAAAGAGAATTGAAATTTGAAGAAGAGAAGAAAGAATTCTATAAGAAAGCTAAAGACAATAACTAAAAAAAATATATTTGCTAAAGTGCAGTGGATGGTGTTATACTGTTACGGTGTAATTGGATTACATCTATTGTGTTTTTATTTTTCTAATAATTAAAAATTATAATAAAAAGGTTTCATGAAATAATTTGTGTGTGTTACATAATTTCCCATAAATTAATTAGCAGTAAATTCATTGTTGTTCTATGCAGCTTTTCCGTTTTTTCACTGATGTTTCTTTGTGATTTGAGAGTAATTAATTTTTCACTTTACTCCATCATATTATTATAGTATAGTTTTACCGTATTTCATCAGAATTAAGCTGTATCAGCAATATTTGTTCGGCAGCGACCGCTTCGACTCCTGTAACTCTATCATAGTTCAATGATTGTACTGTACATTGAACTAGGGCATGTAACTGTATTTTCACGACATCCTATCGTAGTCTTACCGTATTCTACTATGCTCTCTCCGTAGATCTACCGTAAGTTAAAACCGACAGGATTACCGTAAGCTTTACCGTACTCTACCGTAGCTTTACCGTACTCTACCGTAGCTTTACCGTATTCTACCGCAATTTACCGTAACTTTATACCGTATTCTACCGTAACTTCCACCGTAATCATACCGAAATTATTATACCTAATTCTGATCCAGCCAGGTCACAAAAGTTACCTTGACGCAAATTCATTTTCAACGTAATCCAAAAATTTAATCTCTCAATTTTAGATTCCAATCGGTGATATAAGCTAAATGCTATTATTTGCTTAGTAGACGTCCAGCACTTTCTTACACAAAAAAAGTTGTTTTTAAATAACCACTAGTATCTAAGTATCAAAAATCATTAATATTAATATTCTATTAATTTTACCAAATTATTTCTTACGAACGAAATACCAGTTGGTAGAAGATTTCGCTTGGATATTTATCCAACTTGCACTAAAGATAATCTAATTAGAATCATGATAAAGAGATCTTTTTCTATGTCTATTATTTTTTTGCAATTTCTCCTTAAATATTTGAATAAATTGTCATCTTCTTTATTGCTACTTTCAAAAAATTTTTTGAAATCTTCCCTTCTGGTATATGTCATTAATACTTTTAGTTTTAGCTTTTTCCAAATAAATAATCTGTAAAAAAATTTTAAAATTACTGACACAAAAGTCTTACCAGCAATAATGTTAATAAATTAAATTATCTGATACTAATTTCTTTAAACTAAAAAAATAACATTAATAGTATTTTTTCATTACAGAACTTGAAAAAAACAATTAATTAATACTTTACTTATATAAAGCAGCAATTTCTGGCTCAGTTTCTTTCACGCTTTCTCCCTTCCCAGCAGAATATATTTGCAAATCGATTTACCCTTATTATTAATTTAGACTGAATTATAAACAATAAATTCTTACCCAAGCCATATAGACAGGCCTCAATTTTCGTTCGACATAACCGAATAAGTTGCCTAGAATTAATTTAAAATAAGTAAATAAATAAAAATTCAACTAAAAAAAATTTATCATCCAAAATCACGATATATTTAATTTGATTATAAAAGTTTGAATTTAATTACAGAAACTTTATATAAATGTAAAAAAATATTAAAAAAAAAAAAAAAAAAGCAGTAAAAGTATGACTTTTTTTAATTTTGAAAATTGAAATATTATTATTTTGAACCTAATTAAAAAATAGATATAAATGCTTTACACTTCTTCTCCAGGCTGCATTTTCTCAATTTCATCATTTGACGTAAACTCAATATCATATTATTATCCGGATCAACTTCTTTAATGTTATCATTATTACCAAAATTGTCTCTTTTGTTATTCTTCTCAGTTTCTTTAGCTTCAGTATCAGTAATTTCAGCATCACTTTCTCTAACTTTATCTTCAAAATTATGGTTACTTCATTATTTTTTTGACCCACCAAATCTTCTCTTTACTGATAATTAGATTTTTTTTATTATCCACTAGCACATGCTGATGAACTTAAATTTGTTTTCAGACATTTTTACAGCCGTTGATTTTTTTTTTTTACTTTTATTATTACTTTTCACAACTATATTTATCCTTATAGTTAAATAATAAGTGCTTTTGTAAATTTTTAATTAATTAAGTAATTTTATTTGAGCAACTTTTGTTTGTTATAATAATTGACAATCTAATAAACATAGACGTCAATCTAAATATGAAATTCAAAGTGATAAAAAAAAGTGTTAGAGCGCAGCAAGAGTAAAAAAATCTAGCGCAACTTTCGCCAGTTTCACTACTCTCATGAAACATACACTACCTCAAGCGTTAATGCTCCCACGGTACATTATTAAATTTTACAAATAAAATAATTACAACAAGAACTTTATAAAGTTACACAAGTTTACTGTTTTTTTTTAATTTTATTATTTAACCGTTCGTTATTAATATTTTATTTAATGTTTAGTTTAGCCACACGCGTATTTGTTACTAAAAAATTTCTCTTGTGATTAATATTGTAATAATTGGACAAAGTAAAACCTATTGTTAAAATACTATTCAATAACTCTGTTTATTTTCGAGTGTATGATTGTCAGTAGTTTAAATTTAAAAGGATTGTGTTGATAAAACGCGAATTTTATTTACACAAATAAACTCAAATAAAATAAGACCCGTTAAGCAGATTCATATAAATCACAAAGGTGAAACAATGAAACCAGATTTAATTATTCGTAGAACATTATTGCCTCATTTTCAAACGCAGATTAATCTACCACAAATAACAAAAAGATTTTTAAATAAATCCTCGAGAAGAAGACCAACAAATGTTTACAAAATTAATATTATACCAGTAATAAATATTTAATAAATACGATTTATTATTAAATATTAAAAAATATTTGTTAACAGTTATTAACAAATATTTATTTAAAAAAATGAAAGAAAAAAATAGAAATTTCTTTTTGACATTTGTTATAACTTGATAGCTGGAATACATGATAATAATTTCAAATCACTAAATATTAATTTTATATTTTAAAGTTATAAAAGATTTAATATGAGCTGTAATAGAATTCGTATATTGCAACAAACGTTATTATAATATAATAAATTATTGCAAATTAATTATAAAGATGATTTTTGTTTATATTCTTTTTGTTAATCTTCACTGAAACAAAATATTTATTACTTTTAATTAATATTGTAACTATTAAAAATACTTATTAACCATTAATAAATGTACTTTCATCCTAAAAAATAATCATTGAATGTTAAAAAATATTTATTAAAATTTAATAAATTAAATATTGTCTTCAAAAAATAAATTTCTCAATATTTAATAAATCCTTTTATCAGTTTAAATATCATTTATATATATTTATATATAATATATATAATTTCATATAATTGATTATATGTAAGTAATATATAATTATATATAAGTAATAATATATAAAACATAGAATATATAACATAAGTTTTTTACCCGGGATATTTTAAAAATCATAAGTTATAATAAACGCATATTTAAAAGTATTGAAATTTAAAACAAATATTTATTTATTATTGGCAAATAACTATACCCGAGTAAAAAGATTATATATATATCATATAATTATATATAATTGATATCTGATTATATATAGTTATATATAGTTATACATAAATCTCTTAACAGAGTATATATAATTGTATATAACTATATATAATTATATAAAATTATATATAATTATAAATCAAACGAACTTACCTGTAAGTGAAGTTCGATTGTAATTATATGAAAGTCTCGTTCGAGATGATTACATTGTATACCGTTACTTTCCCCTAGATTTCAACACAATTTCAGAGTAACTAAAATTTACGCGGGCTCTCGACCCGCCTTCACTGGCGAATCTTCATATAGTTTAAAGCTAAGAATTTTCAAATAAACAAAAATCTTATTCAATTATTTTAATCAAGTATACTTACATGAGACCTGAGGGTGGGGAGTGTTCCTTAAAAGGGAACAGGGTGGGTTGTAATCATCCGAACGAGACTTTCATAATTACAATCGAACTTCACTTACAGGTAAGTTCGTTTGATTTATAATTATATTTCAAGTCTCGTTTTCGAGATACATTGTAGAGTTGTTAGAGTTTCTAACTAATAATTTTTGAACCTTTATTTTTGTTTATTGTTGTATTACTTTACACACCTTGTTATAATTATTATTTATTTGTCTTTTTCCTTATCTAGAAATAGTGACGTTACAAAATTACCTTGGTCAATCTCAAATAGTCTTTGTAAAAATTTAGCGAATGTCTTAGATTGTTCTGACCAACCTGCTGTGCTTTAATGATGTTGACATCTATTCCTTTAATTTCTGCTGCTGACGTAGCATATGTCTTGTACTATGGGCAGTAAAGCGTTTATCTATGCCTGCGGATATTAAGGACAGCTTGATCCATCGACTGATCGATTGGATGTGGCCTCGTGATGGGTTTTTTGAATGTGATGAACAAATTATCCGTTTTACCTCTTAAGTCCTTTGTTTGTTTGATATAGAAAATTAGGACTCTGGTTACGCATACTGGTTTCTACTATTTAAAATGGCAGGATAAACACTGGTTGTGCGGCTCCGACTCTTGACGTTTTAATATGATCCGTTATCCTGATTTTTGCTCCACTTTCCGAAATGCCAATATTTTTTAATTTGATCAGCGACAATGTTTGGACCCTGTGAGCTGTCGCTAACGCAAGTAATGAGACTAGCTTGAGAGTTAGAAACTTCAAGTCTAATGACTCCAGAGGCTCCAGTGTCTCTGCCCAGTTAAGAACTGTCTCCGAGCTCCAATAAAGTCATATTTCGGCTTGGTGGACGCTTTTAAACACGCCCTTAAAGAAACGAGCTATTAACGGGTCATTACCTAAGTCTGTTGAACACAACAGGTTGATTGCTGATCTTTCTGTATTTAAGGTGCCATAAGCTGCCCCTTGTACAAACCTTACTGCTAAAAATTTTAGCACAGTCTTATCTCTGGCTTCAACGGATCTAATTGTAATCCATTGCAGAAACTCCACCAATTTTTTAATGCTGAGCTGTATTGTTGAATAGTTGAATCAGTTAAAGAAGATGTTAGAATTCCAAAGCTTCTTCTGGCAGTCCTCTCTGTTGGTATGCTTCCCTGAGAGCTTCCTGCAACCAAGGTAAGCTGTTCCGCCAGTGAATGAATCAACGACCTGCAGGGAGATAATATAAGTTAGTCGATGGTGAAAATATCAATGGTTTGTCGATTAACATTTCCTTTAATAATGGGACCAGGGTTGTGTTGGCCAAAAAGGCACAACTAGTATTCCCATTGCTTCTCTAACTTAATCTTTTGTAGGATTTCTTGTGATGACTGAGAAGGGAGAGGAAATGCATAGAAAAAATATTTTTCCAGTTAATTGTGAATGCATCAATGACTAACGCGTCTGGGTCTCTTTTCCACGAGCAAAAGTTTGAAACTTTTGCATTATTTCTAGACGCGAATAAGTCAATATCCGGTAACCCCCATCTGCTTACAATTTATCAAAATAAGACACACCAAGTTCCCACTCAGTGTCTATATTGGTCCTTCTGGACTCTCGGTCTGCCTCTGTATTTTCCTTAGAAGGAATGTAAGATGCGAAGACCCAGATTCTCCTTTCTTCACACCAATTCCAGATATTCCTCGCTAATCTATTTAGCATTGGATACTGTACTCCTCCCATTCGGTTAATGTAAGAGATTGCCGTGGTGTTGTCGACTCTAAGCAGGATCTCACAATCTACATATTCTTTAGCAAAACATTTAAGAGCTAAAAACGCGGCGATGAGCTCTAAATGGTTATTAGGGAGTATTCGTTCCTGAATTGACCAGAACCCATGTACGCTAACCTGGTTACAGTGTGTGCCCCAGCCAGTAAGGGACGCGTCTGAAAAAATTTCTACTTTGAAATTAAAATAATCTAACGGGGTTCTTGGCCTTCGGAATTTTATTCAACCACCAATTTAGGTCATTATTTACGCACAAGCTCACTAGCATTTTCTGATCAAAGTCCTGGTCATTTATTATTAAGGCCTTCAGTTTTTCTCTTTCTAAGATCTTTGTATGCAGCATGCCATACGGTATCGCTGGGCAAGCTGCTACCAGTAAGCCAATTAACCTGCTAGTTCTCGAATTTGGCATGCCTTTTTCTCGAGAACTCTATTATTGCCTTTATTATCTTAGTTCTTTTTTCTCCCGGTAACGATAGTGTCATATCGACTGAATTTATAACAAATCCTAAATATTTGCAAGATTGGTGCGGACTTTGTAAGCTTTTATTTTCATTTTGATAATGAAACCTAGTCTATTTAGAACCTCTCGAGTTATGTGTACATTTGTTTGACACTTCAAATCAGAGTTTCCAACGCATAATAAATCATCAAGGTATGCTGTCGATAGTAGGCCTCTGTCTCTGAGAAATAATGCGGGTTTCATTATCTTTGTGAAAACAAAGGAGCTGTACAAAGTCCAAAAGGTAAGCACGTAAATTCAAACAACTGGCCCCTGAATTTAAAGCGTAAGAATTTTCTGCTTTTCTTGCTTATTGGACTAAGAAAATGCGTCCTTGATATCAATAAAAAGTCATTTCTACTAATTATCTTAACGCAGATCGCAAATTCTCCATTTTAAAATGGTGAGTTTATAAAATTGGTTTAGAAACTTAAGGTTTAAAATAAATCTTTTGGATCCGTTCGTTTTGGTACTAAAAAGAAGAGGATAAAAATTGGTTTTCTACTGGATTGCATCTGACTATGGTCCCGAGACAACAATTTCTCTATCTCTATCTCTATAAACCTTTCATCGTCCTTAGATAATATTATTTCTTTTAGAAAAACTTAATCCTGACGGTGGAATCGTGGAAAACGGCATTTTCGTAGCCGTTTATACATTTTAGGACAAAGTGTCATTAGTAATCTTTTTCCATTAGTGAGAAAATTTACTAAGCCGTCCGATATCGGGCTCACTCGTTATTTATTTCTTCTTGTCGCCCTGCAAAAAGCGGTTTGGGTCTCGGCTGGTTCGCTGAGCTGCTGGACGTCTTCCTGCTGGTGTACTGTCCTGATCTGGGGTAATTCGTTTGAGAAAATTTCCTGGCCCTGATGCTGAGTCCCCGGTCTCGCATCACTGGCCCCCCAGTTTAAAGGCCTACTAGATGATGGTTTTTAACTTGTTTCTTTCATTAAATGAGACGTTTGCTGATGATGATGGAGTTTTCAGTCTCGGCCAATTTTTTCTACCGATTTTGCCTGTCTTTATCTTTTCTGATCATTTTTCTCCGTTAGAGTAAAGGTTCCTGGTTTCGCTTTTTTGCAAAAGCTCCTTCATCTGCTTGGTGAGAACTGGCGCGATGAAGGACTTCCTGGCAGAGATGACACTTGAAAGTGTGTAACTGTGATAGCAATTTACCTCCATCGGATAATTTCTCTGCAATTGGAGTTGATCAACTGGCTCCTCCTCATCCTTTAGGATCATGGTAATAGCTTTCTCCAAGGCTGATAAAGCTGAAACCTGCTAGGTTCTGTTTCTGCTACGAAAAGCTGATCTCTTTCGTACCCGCCTCGTTCAACGTAGACACAATTTCTTCATTGAGCTCGGAGCCTCTAGGCGTACGTTGCGCTGAGCGGATATTTTTTCTATCAACTCTTTCTTCGTGTCTCGGCAGCCCTTCTGTAGCCATGTTGACCATTTGGAACTAGGCTAGGATGCACGTGACTACCTTCTTTTAGGATTAGTGGTCTTGACCTAGTACACTCTCCAGCTCTTCATCAAGTGTTACCACTCGGCTGTAGATTCCACTTGTTTTGTAGGATCAGCCACTGACGTGGCAGGTTTCGTAATATCTGATGGAGTTTCCCCAGTTGTTGCGAATCTGATTTACCTGACTCCTCTACAGGGTCAGTAATATCTGCACTGGGGCCGTAGCAGGATCTTGTGCATTCTCAGCGACATTTTCTTTATTGGAATGATCATCATCTGTAAAAAATCAAGATGAATGTCAATGGCACTAGTGGTTATTGCCTCCTTCGTGCAAAATTTACAGCCCTGATCCCGCGTCAATGTCTCATTCATAAACGAGTACATGACGCCGAAAAAGAAGTCATAATGATTATGCTCAATAATAATTAAACAATTATTTACCTTTTTTAGATGACTTTGTTTTTTGAGAATCTAAAAAATAATTCCATTATTTTTCTAACCTACGTAACCTCTTATTTGTCTCGTTCCTTCTCTCTTTCTCGAGATCTGCTTCGTTTTTTTATTTTTTGTATTTTTTCGTTGTAGCTGTATTATTGAATATTATTTTTTTATCATATTTAAACACTTAATTAATTTTTAAATCGAAAAAAATTTTTATAAAATTTCTGAACATGTGACTTTAACTAGCACAAAAACGTTATGAAGATTCACCGGTGGAGGCGGGTCGAAAGCCCGCGTAAATTTTTATTACTCTGAATATTGTGGTTGAAATCTAGGGAAAGTAGCGGTACTACAATGTAATCTCGAAGAAACGAGACTTGACAATATAATATATATATAGTTATACATTAAAATATCTCAACAGAAGTATATATAGTTAATATATAATTGTATATAACTATATTAATTATATAAAATTATATATAACTATATATAATTCTCTGGAGAGACTGACTATATACCCTGAAAAAAAAAGTATTGATACAAAGAAAAGAGTATGAAAAGTATTAATTTTTCTAGTCAATCCAATAACTTTCAATACTTTTTCTTTGTCTTAATACTTTTTTTTATTCAAGTATGGAGCATATACAGCCATGCAAGATTATACATAGTCTTCATATCTAATTATAATATTAGATATAATTTTCGATAGTTCCAAATAGAGTCAAATAAAACTGAAAAAAAATTAGATTCATTCTTAAGAAAATTGAAAAAAAAAAATGTTCGTTCCTCATTTTACTCCTTTTTTAAGTTTAATTTTTCATTTTCATCAGTATTATGATATTGCTCTTCAATGCTGCATTATTTTCATATTTTTTATATTAAAAAACATAATTTTCTTTATACGTCCTTTTCGCTTTAACAAACATTTTTATAAAGCCAAAAGACAATACCTTTGAAATGCGCCCTTTGGCGTAAGTAATCAAAAAATTTTTTTTTACTGATCTTCACGCTTTATGATTTTCAGCTGATTGACAAAAAAAAATTTTCTTTACGCCCTTTTGCCCTTAAATATTTTTGGATATTACAAATTTTAGGGGGCCATTCCCCCTCCCCCTCCCTTATTTCTAGTGGTTTCTTACGTTTTTTACAACTGACGTATTTTTAATAAAAATATATTTCATGTTCGTGTCATAATAGAATGATATAAAGTTGTTTGTTCTTACAATGAAAAAAATTGCGAGAAGAGTTACAATTTCAATTGTTGTCCATGTTGCGGAGCAATTGAATTTTGATTCATAAATTCAATTTTAATTTTTAATAAATAAATAAACTAAACTAGAATTTTTCCCCCATCAAAAAGTTACAATGTAATTAACTACCTGCGCATCTTATCTATTGTCATTAATAAGCTTCGCAGTATGGCACAAAATTATGCGTAAAATAATTTTCAAAAATCTTTAATTTTTATCATCATAAATAATTTTAAAAAATAATTAAATTTTATTAAGAGACTGATATTGTCGGGACTTCAGGGTTAAAAATCTGACCTCTAGGTGAATGTTCGGACCCCTGGGTTTAAGTCGGAGTTTAAAGGACTACAGTCGGACTACACGGCTCTTAGGTAGATCTATTCCGGTTAGAAGGATCATTATACCCGTGAAAAAATATTCTGATCAGCTTGATATAAGCTGATAAGGCCATTATAAAAATTTTTGATATATTCATATCATGGCCTGATATGACCTGATATGTCCATATTTAATTTTGATATGTCCTGATATGGCGTGATATGAAAATTGGCCATATCAGGCCAGATCAAGCCTTATCAATTTGATATGTCTATATCAGACTTGATATAGCATATGATATGCTCATATATAATTTTGATTATTTTTTAATAGTCCTGATATAGCTGATATAACTTTATAAAGTATAATACTTTGATAAACTTAAAAAAAATCCCTGATCAGGGTGATAGAAGTTGATATGGATTCATATTAGTCTGATATACCCTTATCAGTACATAAATAGTCTTATCCAGTTAATTCTTATATATTCTTATCATAAAAGCAAACCAGAGTTAAAAAACTGTATGTAATTCATACTAATTATATAGATGTATATATAAATTCTATATAATTATGTAGATGTATATAATTCATATATATTATATATTAATCATATAGAATTCTATATATTTTTTTTACTCAGGTAATTTTTCGTGATTAACTATAAAACACTCTCTTTTTTATCTAACACGGAAAAAAAATAATCTGTGGAAATGACATATGGAATGTTAAATTGACATAGCTCGGATTTTGTTAGATTTCCGGGTAAAAAACTTATATATAAATATATATAATGACATTCGGGTTTCGTATAATTATATATAATTATAATGACTATATACCTGATACAAAAAAAAGTTATTGATACAAAGAAAAAAAGTATTGATAAGTATTATTTTCTAGTCAATCCAATACTTTTCAATACTTTTTCTTTGTCTCAATACTTTTTTTATATCAAGGTAAGGGAGCAATATACAGCCATGCAAGATTATACAAGTCTTATATCTAATATATATAGTATATATAATTAATAATTATGTATGCTTATATATAATTAACATATATAAAAATTTTTTCTCGGATATAATCATACTTTGGCTGTTATAACCCAATACATAATCCGTATATAAGTCTATATATGATCAGATGCTTGATTATATATGAATGAGTCTTATATAATTAGATCTTGAATCAGAAACTTGCATAGTTAGATGTGATCAAAATTTTTTTTTTTGATAATCACAAAAGCGCAAAATGTTGTTTATAATTACGTTTAAATAATTCTGAAATACAAATTTTTACAGTTTCCTATGAAATGTTTAGGTCTGCTCTACTACAACTAATTAGTAAAATCTTATTTATTTATGAATAATTTATTAAAATAAATAAATTATGAACTATGACTATCTAAATATATTATAAATCAACTTTCATATTATATTTAAGATAAACTTCATATTGATAAATTAAGTAGATCATAGATCATTATTGTCTAAGATAGCAGCATAGTAGACAGAACTTCAAGACACACGGAGATTACCAAAGTTAAGCAGCATTGAGCAGGGTTAGTAGTTGGATGGGTGACCGCTGGTGTTATATTATATATATATTATATATATATGGCCATTTTCCATATAATAATTATATATAGTTATATATTGTTATATATAACTATATATAGTTATATATAATTATATATGTTATATTGTTTATATAAGGCCATTTTCTATATATAATTATATATAATATATATATAATTTTTTTACTCGGTATCAATATCAAATACAAATAATTCATTGATTATAATTAAATAGAATGAAAACAACTATGGTCTCTATCACATATGACTAATAAAAAATAAATTTTTAAAATAACTAAAAATCAATTAAATATATATTTATAAATCTATAGATCGAACTGAAGTTAACAACAGCTCAGAACAAATAAAATTTGAAAGCTGTCAATTAAAGTCCATTTATCGTGTCAAAAAATATCCTATAATTCATGCTAAAAAAAAGTATTAGAATTAATTCATCATATCATTTAGAATCCATTTTTACTAAACAAAATGTAAAAATTGATTTTTACGAAGAGTAAACACTAGATTATTCGCGGATGGAGATCAATCGGACGTAAGTTATATATATTTTTTGTAAATTGTATGTGTATGTGTATGTAAACCTCTCAATAACTATCAAACGGCTTGACCGATCAATTCCAAAAAACTAATCAGCTCTTAACATTAAAAAACCACATCGACACCAAACCAGTCAAATCGGTTGATTCGTTCGTGAGTATCGTTTACGAAAGAAATCGAAAAAAGTGTTTTTTTCGAATTACACCGAAATTTTCGGTCGATCAATTAGTGTTTTAAAAATATATCATAGAATTTAAAAAACTGCGTCGAATGCCGCCAATCGCGTGAAAATCGGTTCATTACATTCAAAAGTTATTGGGGTCTGAGAATTCAAAAAATAGTGTTTAATTAAATTTCTATCAGACTTTTGAGCTCAGAGAGTAATAAACGTAATAAGTATAATTTTGAGCGCTTAATTACGAAAGTAGCGGGAAGATGCAGGGATGGCCTCAGGTCAACCGTTTTCTAATTTTTTTTATTTAATTTTATAAATTTGTAGATTTTATAAAATTCTTAAAATTTTATGAAAATTGTAATTTTATCAATATTTTTTTTTCAGTTTCGTTGGCTTTTTACGAGAATTATTGGCATTTTCTTGGGTGGATACGAATATAGATTATCTTTCTTATATCTGAAGGAGTAGAAACCAGATATGTAATTTGTTTAAGTCTGTTGTATTCAAGATATTATAAATCATATTCACTTACATTCAAATCATCAGAATAAAAAAATCAATTGCAAGATATGTGGTATTGAATGCACTGACTAACGACCCTTTAATTTGTGAATTCCGTTTTGAAATAATCGAAAATCATCTGAAAATTAATTCCTATAAATTGCAAAATAGGAATTGAGATTATTACCGAATTTGAAATTTGAGATCGATTTGGAGAATGATGAATGACTAAATTATTATCGTGAAAAACTATTATTTTTTTATCAATACAGATACTCTTTTTAATTTTTTTATTTTTATAAAAAACTTACATAATACAAAAAAGACAATAATAAATTGCAGTTATTATTATAACTTGATTTCAATTTGATTTTATTTATTTATTTATTTAAGAATATATAATTTTTTTTTATAAATTTTAAGAAATCTACTTCCATTTCGGCTGCTGAATGTCTTTTTTTTTTATTTGCATCTATTATTATATCATTGTGTTCCCTTTGCACTTTCTTAATTCATCTGCAATATCATTCTAAGTCTTTATAATGAATAATATCTTCTTCAATTCCAGATTTTTAGCTACAAAGAATAATCGATCTCGTTCCTTCATTTTTTTTATCAAATCTTTCGTGATCCATTTTTTTTATCATTATATGTATTACTAAAAACTTTGTTTATCTTTAGTACAACTACATCAAGAGCGTATGTTACACTACTATTAAATTTATCAATAACACTCTAGATCGTCATTAATATCAATCTTATATTTATCATTCAAAATATCACAAAATATATTAGTATCAAAATTATTATAGTTTCTTTTTTTAATCACTTTCAGGTTATTTTTCTGTTCTATAGTAAGATGAATTAATAACATAATATTATGATCGGAATTCTTGGTGTAACGCAGCACATCAATATGCAATTCCACATTTGAAAAAACTAAATCAATTATTGTGTCCGACGTAAATGTTGATCTAGTCGGCACATTGACTAGTTGCTTTAGTCCAAGCATACCACATTCATTAACAAACTTAGACGCATAACGGTTCTTTGTCGCTACTCACGGTCTAAATTAAAATCGCCTACTATATTAGTTTTCCCTTATCAATGTAGTTTTCTAACAAC
>RJVT01000283.1:45000-48634 GCA_018835575.1 Cotesia chilonis
AAGACATCAACCCAATATAATCCTTGTCGATCGACATCTCTGACGCTCGTAGGTTCCCTGAATTGGAGACAGATTTAATCACACAAAGTGAATTCAGGGTTTTGGGATTGAGGTTATTCTTTTTCTTTGTCTTAATATCAGGTATGGGAGAAAATGCCCTTTCAGCCGCAGCGTTTGAATGGGGAAGTGCTCTGATCACACTTAATAGTAAGCGCAAAGTTGGAAACTGTAAAGTCCCATCTGAACGAGTAACGGAGTAAATTTTTATCCACATTTCGTCAAATGATAGTTTGCTCCATTGCTCCTTCAAATTCGGATCGACACAGTACAAGGAACTCCACTCTTCCTGAATAAGTCTCCCTCCGGGAACTTCAAGAGCGAGACAGGTGTTTTCAACTTTCGAAAAAGATGAATTCCTGTCAGGATCGAAGAGGGCAATTTCCTTCGCGAAAATTTTCAGATCCGAAAGAAATGGATCATTGATCGGCAATCTGCGGCGGATTTCAAGAGAAGCGGTTACAAGAAATTTTAAACAATCGTCGCGCACCTGATTAATGATCAATTCAGGAACTCCAGACTTTTGTTGAATCAGCAAATACTCTTGACAATCAGCTTCGACATCTACTTCAAGCAAATTACGTTGATTCGATATTTCTTCAAAGTTTATGTCACGGACGTTATTGTCAAAGATTTCAGGTTTCAACAAAGGGAATTTCATGAACCTTCGGAGAAATTAAACGAGCAGCTTTTTGGAACATGGCTGTAACTCATGGACTAGAGTATAACTCGCTTGAAAATTAGCGTTGATCTTATTGAAAGATTCAAGCACAGATTTCAAAAAGAGTAAATACGCTTTTGTCGATGGTTTCTACATGATTGCAAGTAAATCATCTCCATTTCCATTTCCATTGCCAATTGTTTAAAACCCTTGTAATCGCAATTTGACGAAACAACCATCGAGTGGCAGCAAATCGAACAAGCTTTGTAGGATTTTCTTCATAGCAATCTTGAAAATCAGCAAAAAGGGCGCTGCGTTTCGGGCTATTTTTAATAAAAGAAACAACATTGGTAAGAAAGTCATGAACTTCGATTGGAATCTTAGAACATGCTTCTTTTGAGGCGAGGGCAAGAGAGTTACAAATGCATAATAACGTGAGAAGATTCGGAATTTTCTCATTCATCAGAATTTTAAAAGAGTTACGTTTTCAAACCATAACTGAAGCATTGTCACAGGCAAGACCGATGATTTGCTCTAACGAAATTCCCAGTTTGGCCAACGAATTGCAAAATTGTCCAAAAATACTTTTTACCGAACCGTCCGTCGCATCTAAATGAATTAACTCTAGTAATTCAATTTTAACTAATAATGTAGTTGGATCCACATAGCGGACCATCAACGTCATCCATTTGTCGTTCGTAATGTCAGTCGTCTCGTCTACATTATAACGGGTTTATCGACCTCGTGCGTTAGCGAGGCCGAAGTCCGAGATAAATAAATTTGGCCTACCTGCTGGA
The DNA here is from genome assembly GCA_018835575.1 of Cotesia chilonis. Taxonomy (NCBI): domain Eukaryota; kingdom Metazoa; phylum Arthropoda; class Insecta; order Hymenoptera; family Braconidae; genus Cotesia; species Cotesia chilonis. The sequence goes on from RJVT01000283.1 coordinate 46,516, forward strand.
TTATTGTTGGGCGCCAGGAGCTAGGCTCCACTCACGTTGTGTTCGGCTTACTCGGACCGAAACTCTTCGTCGGGGTGGCGGGTAAAAGGTGCAACCTAAATTAAAGAGGAACTAGGAACGATCGTCGGGGTACTAAAAATTCGCCGAAATCTTAGTATTAATTCTAATTTATTGACAAAATAAAATAAATGGTCGCCGGAATAACAAAATCACAATAATCAATGTATTAAATTTCGCACGCCGCAAAAATTTAATTAACAAAAAAAATAAAATGTCCAAAGAACCTCAATATCAAAATCACAATTCAACCATTAACAATAAAATTCTCCAAAAATAAACCAAAATCATATGCCGCGATTAATTTAATAGGTCGAAATTAATTTTTTTCAAGAGCTAAAATCAACGTCGCATTTAATTTCACTTGTAATTAAATAAATTCTAAAAAAAAATATCCGTCGCAAACTTTAAATCACAATAATTAGTTGAGTTACACAATTAATTGTCGCACAATGGTTTACTTACTAGTAATTATTTAAATTGACTATTAATCTCGTCGCAAATACTTTAATTGTTAATTATTAATTACGTCAACAAATTAATCGTTGCTAAATTGTGCAATTAGTAACTTGTAATTAACCAACAGTTTATTTTATCGCAAGAACAAAAGAAATCTACTTGACAATTATTAATTAAATTAGGCAAATTAATCGTCGCACAATTATTAGTTAATAATCAGGATTAAATTAAATAAAAAAAAATTCTTCAATACTAATAATTCATTACATCCAACATATTATTCGTCACAAAATTGTTTAATTACGAATAATTACGAATATCAATTAATTAAATTAAACAAATAAAGTGTCCTTGATATCTCAGACACCATCGCAATAAATGTAGTTATCCAAAATTACGAATGGAATTATTTCAACCAAACTTAGCGTCAAATTTCTCTAATTAAATAGATTGATTTTGTCAACATAACATTCTCAACCGGCGCATTACCCGCACGACCGAAGCTCAAATAATCGGGATTATGACAGCAATACGCAAGAATGTGAATAATCACTACAACAATTAGTATTGGTACCAGAAATACCCCGTGGGATAATCTCCAGAATAAATGCACAAAATAAAATTGAAATAACAAAATTAACAACAAAAAAAAATATTTGTCACTCGTACTCTTCGTCCGAGTCGGTGAATCCCACGAGATTTTTCAAAGATGAGATCACTTACCCTGGTAGAAGGCGTCGTTCCCTCAAAACAAAATTACAGCAATGGAAAATACAGCAATTAAATATCGTCCTGGCTGGGTCGCACGGCGCCGTCGCCCTCGGCTTCCACGTCGAATTGACCTCCGCGTCTCAACACGGTGTGATGTACAAAAGAAATTTCCAACAAATAATGCGTCGGTCACAATAGTTGCACAGCAACTCTCACGTCGTAAGCTATTGCTCAAAGTATCGACAATCCGTCGCAAGAATATTTATAATTATTCACGTCGTCGTAATAATTACTTTGAATCAATTATTAACAAAAAAAAAAAATCAGTGTACAGCAACTGACAAGGAAAATCGCAGTGTAAAAGAAACCTCAAAATATCAGCGTCCGTTTATTGTAGCGGGAGCACGTGGAATAAGGAAAAATGGCTTGGTTGTTGCCCGTCTGGCTGCACTCCCCTCTCTCTGGGCCCTTGATTCTCTTGACGCTCCAGAGATGGCTCTGCCTGTCCAATTTTCCAATATCGACTTATTTTGATATATTGACTGGAGCATTGGCTTGCTCAACAGCCAGCTGGACAACTCCGCGCCTGCGCCACTCGTTCAGCCTCGTAGACTGACCAGTCCGTCGTTTGATCCTCGAGTCAGCTTTCCGTCGTCGGTGATTTTCTCGGGGTTATCCCACGTCGATGATGATCGTCGATGATCCTCTTCTCGGGTAAAATGGCTGTCGTCTATTGTACCGAACAATACTTCTTATCTTAAACTAACTTATTATCTAACTCAAATGATCAACCGCAATTTAATATTAATTTCGCGCGCTGAGTGTCGATCGTTTTTACCCCGCGAGGGCGACTCGGTCGCGGCGAATCCACCAATGACCTTCCTCACAACTG
>RJVT01000284.1:0-47442 GCA_018835575.1 Cotesia chilonis
TTTTGGCTTAATCGATCGTCTTCAAGAAAATCCCATCTACGAAATTCAATTCAAACGTAGGGAAATCATCATTTTATATTTTTTATCTACTCAATCTCAAATACACTGTTATAAAGAGTATAGACGTTTGTACATAAAAAATGTTCCTCTATTGGCATTGATGCAACGGCGGACTAGCAAGAAAAATAGTTACGGTATGGACAGAAAGTGGTGATACATATTCCTTTATCAATTTGTTATAAATTTTAACAAATTCATTGTCTATATTTCGAATGTTGTCTGAAAACAAGATGCTGACTACATCATGTGGTTAACATGGCTTCGGTGGTTTAAAACCCTCCACATGGAGCTGTCTCAGATGGAGCTCGTATTTTATTAATGCCATGTCCAGATTTTTAACGATATGTCATTAAAAATATTATATTAAACGTTGTTTGAAAATCTTGTTAATCCACAACAAACCACAGATATCAAAACCTACATAAGATTGGAGTATCACATTTTGTGCATACTGTACCTGGGTGGAGTTTGTTTTAAAGGCATATTACATTGGTCTGTAAAATTTTTATACCTATTAGCGTATGTCTTTTAATTAACTGCACTGATTTAAAAACATTTGAGCGTATTTCTGTTATTAACGTTAATTGTTTTTTAATATGAATATGAAGACGCATAATTGACAACGATGGTGAAACTATTACTACTGCAAGTGCAATTTGGAATTAGAAAATTTGATAGCATTTCGAAATACGGAAAAATTTTGTCAAACTTAACTGCGGAAATTGAAAATTTAGATTTAGATTCTAAAAAAAATATATTTTCGAACACTCCAGTGATGGAATAGACTCTTTATCTATTTCAACCTGGATGACAAAAATACTAAAGACATCAAAAAATGTATACACCAGGTGAAAATTGACCGGTTTTTTTACCTACATTAGAGAAACTCTTATAGAAGCAGCTGTGGAGTTCCTTTGTGGAGCAATGTATGTATACCGCTTTCTGATCTACGAGGATCATCAAGCTATGTAGAAGAAAACTTTAAGATTTGAAGATGGCCTTAAACGTCAGGTGCCTTTGCCCACGGATGTATTCACTTTTGTAAAATTACATCTTGATTATCTGAATGGAGGAGTAAGTTTACTGAGACAAAAGTAACAAAATTTATTGCCGACAACCTGCATAATCCTGATAAAAGTCATACAGATATCTTTTAATTGCAACTTAAAGTGAGATATATAAAAAAGAAACAAAGAAGAAAAAAATGGTGCGTTAGACCACGTTGTTTAGATAGACGCAGTTATCCTGATATTGATGAAGATCTAACTTTCAAATGTAAATTTGTGTGGAAACAATATAATAATATTCCTACGAATACTAAAAAAGGCAAGCTGATAGATTAGATTATAATTTGAGTAATTAACTGACAAAAAAATAAAAAAGATCTATTAGAAAATTGGAAGGCAAAGCTAAAAATAACAAGTTAAATGACTCTAATTGGGTAAACACCGGAACGTGTGATCTTGTGATACTTCGTCGGATTCGGAAACAAATTATGATTTCGTTGACAATAATGATGGATTCCCTGTTCAACACCATTTCTAGCGGAATAGAGGTAAATTATGATAACGACATAACAATGATAAAAAAATAATGAATCAAATGATGATAATAATATTAAAATAACACTTCTGATAGCGAGATGCTAAGCGTTAATAACATTTCTGTGCTTAATATGAAAGTATCAGATCTACACGACCACAACGACAGTTTTAAAACAAGCTCCTATAGTCCAAAAAAAGAAATATACCGTTGTCAGTGCTGTTGATCAAGTTACGAGAAAAAACATTAAATTCTGGTAAATTTTAATGGTGTTTAAATTAAATTATTTAAAATATTAGTTAATTTACCAAAAAATTCAGAAAAAAATCTGAAAAAAAGAAAAAATTCTGCTATACAATGGTTTAAATGTGGACCTGTACTATATAAAGGATGCAACTGGTTACTTCAAAACACTTGTCCTTTTGACACAGTGTACACATGCTTTTTGAATGTGCTCTTCAGGACAATAATTTCTTAGAATTAAGTCAAAATTCAAAAATTCTGTTTTTTAAATTTTTGATTGAGTTTAAAATTATAGTGCAACTAACGATATTTATAAAAAGAGATTTGACATTTATATCTATCTAACAAAAAAACTGAAAAAGTTCAGGACAAATTGAAAATAAAAATTGTGATGTACAACCATATCACGAACGTTCTTTTGTCAAGATAATATAAGTGCTCTTTGGATCGACTTTTTGTAGACGAACCGAGTGTATTTGAAAGAATTATTGCCCGATTTAAATTGTAAAAATATAACATCAAAAACGTATTCTTTTCCCTACAGATTACAAATCTCAGTCAGCGTGGGTTTGGTTCACTACAAAAAACCTTAGATTTTGATAGTGTTATTATAATATGCACTGTCACTACTGTAATGGAAATAGCAGAATACGCCAAAGAAGTCCTAATTCATGAATATATTGAATTAGATATTAAAACAAGACAACAAAGAGAAGGTCAAGAATGCAAGTTACGAGAGTCCAATTTATTTAACGGTACCGGTCACTAATGAAGATGGTAGTAGCCAGGATCTTCGTTATCGGTTTGTAGATTATTTTGAATATATCTATGTACTTTTTAATTTTAATTTAGTTTTTTATCTAATTCTAGATTGTGCGCAGTAGCAGGTATTCATCTGTCATTACATCGCTTATTGCAGAAGAGCCTCTGGACGGTGGGTATCTTATAATGATCTTATGAAAAGGCTGAACCAACAACTGATAGCCACAAGTGTTACCCATGGTGCTCTTACATTAAATATGCAATGATAATTCGTAGGATTTTATAAATGTTCTATTTTTTTTTATAACATATTAATATATTTTTTATTATGCTTTAAATAATAAAAAATACCATAAAGTAAAAAGTAATAGCTTTGTTAATAAATTTAGTAGTGCTCCATTATTAATAAAATAAATGTTTAATATATAAAACTTCATAAAAAATTCATTAAACTAATCAATTGATTTAAGTTTTGTATTCAAGATCTTTTACTACTTTTTTTTTATCAAAGAAACCATCAATAGTAATGTTATTCTTAAACAATGTTAAATTACTAATATTACTCATTTAAAGATAGGTTAATAATTGAGAATTTAAATTTATCAGGCTTTGTAAACTATTCGTATGTAAACTTTTTATTATTATTTATTGATACAAGATGCACAGCCTGCTTTAACAGACTCTATTATATAGTAATTTATTAGCTGGGTTCTACATGATTGCTGAAAATATATTGTTTCACAATGTTAATTATAATATATCTGCGACATTCATCATCACCGTTAGTTTCCTGATAGCACCGCTTCTTTTTTTTTTTCTTTTTTTAAGTGACGAGTCCTTTCATTTCTCTGGAAAAATGAAAATTTACTTAAAAGTTCCATTAGAAATTAAAAAATAGAATTAATAAATAATGAACTTGATTTTTACCTTAGTTTCACATTACGCGGAACCTTCTCCATACTTATGAGTTTTAAAGCAGAACATTAATCTTCAAAATAACAATATCCAGGTCTTCATTTTCTTTATTGAAATTTTTCAGTTTTGTAGTATTATGCCATATCAAGAGAACACTATATTTAAGATTACTTTTCTCAACCTTCTTCTTTCACGATAGTTTTCAATTTATATATTATTTTGTCTAATGATAATAATTATAATAATAATAATTATAATAAAAATTGTAATAATAATTGAAATCAAATGGTACGGTGGAGCACTAAGATCGTCTAACTGCTCCAGGATATCTACCCACGTTATGGATGTCGAGTGAAAGTCAATCCTGAAATCTGAAATCCGTAATAATATAATATGTTTACAGTAAAAGTAATATGGCATAAATTTTTAAGTACGTGTATTAAAAAAAAAAAAACTTCAAGGTTTGTTTAAATCATCAGGTGTCTGCTGAAACCAAAGCAGATATATATCTATAGTATATACTACTAAATTACCAAAGCTTTTTAATTTAAGGATAACATTGATCACAGGTTCTAATGATGTCAGCATTAGGTTTATGTTTTTCGTCATTTAGATCTACGTGTAGATAAATTTGTATCAATAGATTTACTAAAACAAAAATCATTATCATTGCTTTAAAAATCACATTGCACATGTAGACTGATAAGATTTTATATCATCATCTGGCTTCGTTATATCAAGTCAACAGTCTACAAATTATAAAAAATCATTTGAATATCCTAGACTGTTAGTCTCATCATAAATCATCCCCTGCAATTATTTACCCGAGTAAAAAAGATTATATATAATCATATATGATTTATATAATTGATATCTGATTATATAGTTATATATAGTTATACATAAATCTCTTAACAGAAGTATATAGTATATATAATTGTATAACTATATTAATCATATATAATTATATATAATATATATAATTCTCTGGAGAGAATGACTATATACCCTGATAAAAAAAAAGTATTGATACAAAGAAAGAGTATTGAAAAGTATTAATTTTCTAGTCAATCCAATACTTTTCAATACTTGTTTCTTCCCGAGTCGAAATCTCAGGTCTGTTTTAATCGTAAAAATTTCCAAACCCTTTGAAGTCTCATTTGCCGCCTAAAACGAGACCTGTTTTAAGCGTAGATGACGGTTTCGGAAAATAAATACGATTAAACCAGACTTGAGCAGTACCGTTTTAATCGTAAAGATTATTAAAAGATGTATGATTGTTATTATTTTTTAACAATTTATTCATTATTATTACTATGCCACCGACATCTTGTTTTTCATAGCCGCGAAAATTTGAATTATTTTTGTTGTTACTATTATTGTCAATATAGATGTAAATAAAAAATTATTGATAATGTTTAAAATAAAATTTGAACAATAGAAAATTTTTTTTCTGCATCAATGTATAATTTATTGTAAGTTTGCACACAGGTGATATATATATATATATATATATATATATATATATATATATATATATATATATATATATATATATATATGATGTTATTCACTGCATTGAGAATTTACAGGAATAGCAACATATAAATCATTTTCAACTTTAACTTCGAAACAAACAGCAATTAATTGTTCAATAGGAATAGACATAAAATTATTCATTTTAAAACTTTTATGTAAGTATGAAATATCGTAGTGTAAATTTTGATCACCTTTAGCATTAAATACTTTTTCACTAAAAAGTGGTTGAACAATAGCTTGATGAACAGGCGGACGATGATTTAAACAATTTTGATCATTTATACATTGACAATAAACTAATTTTACAAAACACAATATTGAACCAAGATGATATCCGGTGTGATCTTTAAACAAAATGTATGAAGATGACGTTTGCTGTGCTCGACTATAACGTTCAGACACGTAAAGCTTACTGTTTCTCAACAAGCGCTGATACTCTATAATTTGCCTAGCTGGTAATAAATGTTCTATAGCTTGCTGAACACTATTAGGAATGATATAGTTATCATCGAAAATTTTATATGTACCTATAACATAACAGCTGTCGTACAATCGTTCGCAAATTTTATTATTGTGCTTTTGTTTTGAACAAAAGTCTTTTACTTTTCCTTCTGGCAACTCGTCGAAAAATTTTTGGAGTTTAAGTTGCTGGTTGTGTGATCTTACGACTTGTGAGTCGATGTGACGAGTTCCATGGATAACATTTAAGTATTGGCCATTTAAATCTTCATATCGGAAACATTCATTTGCCCACAGTGGTCCAAGAGCACGTACACAGTCTGTTAAATGTATGATGAGATGAAGATTAATTGAGCAGTGTTTCAAACCATAGAGTATTTCAAATTCTCGTACAAATTTATGTAGAAGATTGGACGCTATATCAAGATCAGCATCTCCTATTGAGTCTGAATTCAAAAGCGAAATTCCAGCAATCAACAACGAAAGATGTTCAAAATATTCTGGCTGCATTATTCCATTCATAACAGGCAAGGCATAGTAGTAAAACCAATTTTTTAGTTCTGATGCCTTCCAATGTATCAGATCTTCAGTGGAACGTGGCATACGGTGGACGAAACTCGGTGGTTTAATAGCTATGAGACGATTATTTATTACATCTGACGCATCAACTAAAGAGTACTGTTCGTTTCTGTAACTGGTATCAAAATATAATGACAATAGTTTCTTGCATACACCACCAAAAACACAATGCATTTGGTCAATTGCAGTTCCAACAACGAAATCAGGCATTAGTTTAGACAAAGCACATGGTCCTTTGACACCCATATGTGGTGAATCATTATTTAGAGCAATTTCCGCAAAATGAATGCAATCTTCTGAAGTTCTCATTTCAGGATTCCGTATATACGGATATACATGAGTATGAGAACTGCCATCCTCGGTTAAGCGAAAAGTTTCACCCGGCCACAAACATGACGGACATCCGTAAGCACCCATAAAATATGTGAAATTAAAGAACTGGCACTTAGCTGGAAGATCACACGTTCCTATGAGTAACACCGCTCTAATTTTTATTATTTCATTATTTGTTAAAGTGACATTGATTCCATCGGTTAATTTCTTAAATTGACCATAAAATTTATAAAAATAGTTATTAGCATTTGGTTTTTGAGAACCAAACCACAACCCAATTAATAATAAATTTTCACGTTTACTCCTTTCTGCAAATGGTAACTCATTTATCGAAAGATAAACTGGCCACATGCTGATTTTAGAAGACTTGAAGACTGGGATGCCATCAGTGTACCAAGTCAAAGAAATATTTTCTCTGTTTGCTAAAAAACCATTGTCCACAAATTTTTTATACAAGCTTCCTTGATAAACATCCATTATATTGGAGTTATTATTTTCTATCTGAGCATCGAATCGGTGTTGTAAACAATTATAAAACCCTGGTCTTTTATAAAGTTCTTTTAATTGATCCTTGACAGGAATTTCAATGAAATAACCTTTTTTCGATGTATCACAGTCATCACAGTTATCGTTCTCAGTTGTTAAATTTTTTTGACATTTGAGGCAATAGAAATGTTTGGTTTTTTTTATTGTACCTTTTTTAGACAGTGAGAAAAATTTCCGAAATTTATATAAACTATTTTTAAAACTATTATTATCATTATCAATACAATGTAAATTAATTACATTGATAATGTCACTTAGGCAGGTTTGAGTCACGTTATGCCGAACAAGTAGAGATAATATCAAACACATGCTCTGATTGACTGTCACTGGTGCACCAGGATACAATAGTTGTTCATAATTACAATTTCTTATATTTTCCTCGTCTTCCTCACTATCGTCTGTTGCTTCATCTTCACTATTTTGTTCCGCGTATTCATCTCGATCACTGGCCTCTTGTTCTTCATCTGTATTTTCAGCTTCTTGATCATCTTCACTGTTGTCAATTATATGATTTTCTTCATTCTCTATTCCAATATTCGCATTATTGTCATCAATATTTATGTTATTAATTAATCCCCCTGGTTCAATGTTGGCATTGTTGTCATTATTTATATTATTAATTAATCCCCCTGGTTCAATGTTGGCATTGTTGTCATTATTTATATTATTAATTAATTCCTCTGGTTCAATGTTGGCATTGTCGTTGTCGTTGTCGTTTATAAAATCATGAATTAATTCTTGCTGTTCAACGACATTGCGATGATTTTCAATTTCAATCTGGCAAATAAATAATAAAGAATTAGTTTATGATTTAACATGAAAAATTTATTATCAATATTAGTTTTTTATTCAACAAATACATTGATAATTTATACATACACAAAGATATGTAAAATTTTATAAACGCAAATGTCAAAGACACGGAATTTCTAACCACAAACAGAAAATTAATAATTATGTACAGATAATTTTATAACAAAATACCCGTACAGATGCTTCATTTTTCTATACATGTGCATTTTTTTATACTTACTAATATTTATATTCTACTTATTTATATTTTATTTAATATCATTTTAGTTATGAAAATTAATTAATGACTGCTAAAATTACTTATTACATTTTATTATTTTATAACAACATTTTTACCTCTTGGATATCCAATTGCTGATGTAATCTATCATCATTGTCACTGTTACTATCACTATTATCATCATTTATTTTGAGCAAAGATCTTAAACGAGTTCGCTTTCTTTTCTTAGAGTAGTCATTGTAACCTTTTCTGGATTTTTTTCTTTCCATTTTTATAATATTTTTCACTTTATATTAATTACTCCAAACTTTAATAAATAAAATTTCATCAGCTGACATTCAATAGTAAACAAGTAAACTCTTTGCACATGCGTCTCAGAAGAGCTTGGTAAAATAATACACTTAGTTACCGACTGTTGTCGAAAAAAACATTACCGTTATTGGTGTGCGGGTGTGCGGGGATTTTATAAGAAGCCATTTTGTGATTTAGATTTCTTCGTCTTTATTGTTTATTTTGATTTGGAGTGATAATAAAATAATTATCATGCCTCCTAAGAAAAATAAAATTAACAACGAAAAGTATACCTTGATCTGGTGGATCGTAAGTGGAGAAAAAACGATCACCGAGTCTACAAAAATCCCAAAAGCAAAGCGTAAAAAAAATACAACTGTCAATTTATTATGGGAAGGGAAAAATAAGAAAAAAGAATTTTTCTATGCTAAAATTATTGAATTTGGAGGTAAGTATTCGTTCTTAAGTTGTGTTTAGATAAAAAAAATTGTTAAATTATAATTAAAATAGTATTTAATAATAAATTAATTTTTATAGCGACAATGGATGAATTAGAGAAAATAAGGTTAGATAATAAAGGGAATATTTGTGATGATTCAACTAAATTATATACTGAAGACGTGCTTGAACAAAAAAAACAATTAGAAATCGCGAAAAAAATTGCAAAAAAATTTGAAGAAAAAAATAATAACATACTAGAGAAAAACATCACTCATTTGAAACCATTATTTCCCATTGATGAGCCTCCACTATCAGGCAACAAAGAAGACAAAATTAATAAATTTAAATCAAAAATTGAGAAGAAAGATTTGGCCAAAAAAAATAATGAAAGTGATCACCAAGTTAATTTAAGAGAACATAACACAGAAAATACTGTAATACGTCCTAATATAACTGAAACTATTTACGTTAGTGGACAACATGATGCCGAGCAAGATGGATCAATCAGCGTAAATGACAGTCAGCTTACTACTCCACCTGATTTAAGCAACTTACATCCTATTGGTAATGGTATTGAAAAATCTACAGACACTTTAGTAGACTCAGCATCCATATGGAATGATAATTATTTGAACAACTGGATGAGTGTAAATAATCCAGCTAGAGTTACTCAGAGTTCTCTAATTGAAAAGTGCGGTTACCCGACTGCATTTTTGTCATCAGATGTTTTGGAGTTAGGAAGTATACCCACAAAAGTATTAGATACTCCAACAATGGAATGTTCATCTAATTATACGCAAAATAAAACTGCTTCGATTTTCCGACCTTGGGATTCTTTGAATGCTGTTGGTACGACGACGACATCTACTACAGTAGAAGAAGAAATATTCTTGGAGTCAACAGAACCGACAAATATTCACATTCCTGCTGATTTGTTAAAGGATACAGAGATTACAGAGGAGCCATTGAATATAGGAGCATTGCATACATTTTTAAAGAGTGAAGGTGACAATTAATTACTTTTATTTTCTGAAGCGAGTTGCAGATTTTTATATAAAAAAAAACAGATAACTATTTATTGATAGGAAATTGAATTATTCAATACTTATTATGTTCAAATCAGTATAACAAATAATAAGGTTGTTTTATTTTTTCTATGCAATTGTTATTTATAATGAAAATATTATAAACTTTCAATCATAATGCTAATTTTATTGTTAATTCAAGAAAATCATTCTGACTTACAATTATTTTAGAATCAATTAAAAAAAAATTTTTATTTCTATTCCATAAATCAACGTTTTCTCTATAAAAATTTAATCTACCATTTATTTTTACTTAATGAATTAAATTCAATTCTTAACTCTCAATCTTTATAAATCGTTATTATTAAAGTATTGATAATCATGCAACCGTATTCTAAGAATATCGATATTTTTTCTAATTAATAATCATTTTAGTGAGAGAGTGTGACTTACAATTTGTTCGCGTGCTTGAAAAATCTGTAATTCAAGCATACGAGTCGTATAAAAGATACAACCGCCAATCAACTGCAACTCTCGAGGTAAAGTTCATAAATTTTTTAATTATTAAAATATTAACAACTTTAGAGTAGAAATAGAAATAATTATTTTTTGCCATTTTTTACAGATGCCTGAGTTTTATACTCGTCCAGGGGAACATATTGTAAATTTAAAAATTCCTTATTATATTAATAAATGTTATAATTCTATAAGTTTAACCATCATGATTTCGCAATACTTACATTAGGTTGAGATAACACCAGACTCGAAAATATATTTCCCTAAAAATATTAAACAGCAGATTGAAGAAATGAGTGAAGGTGACAATGGTTGTGATTGGGAAACGATTGTACGGTTATCGTTAAAACAAGTATATGATGACAATGTTGGAAACTACTCCGCCAAAGGTAAAGCTACTGGATCTAACACCATTGCACATCCACCAATTGACACTCGATTGTACAATGGAATTTATAGTTAAGTTGCAAAAAACCTCGTTTGTTTTACTATCATAAATTTACGTTATTGAATATTTTTTTAAATATATGATTATTAACGTTTTGTTATTTTTTTTATAGAATGGGTGAATCAAAAAGTTGGCAATTCTAAAATAATAACTGAGAAAATGTTTAATAAGGTTATAAATAAGTTTTGTTTAAACAAAAGGGAAATTGGTTCTAAAGAAAATTTCGATCAATCGGATATGAGTAAGTAGATTTTTAAAAATTAATATTAATTTTTTGACCAGCTAAAAAAATTTTTTTTTTACTTAATAAATATTTATATAAAAAAAAAATTTGAATAATTTTATGTTATAATTTTTAGTTACAGATGAAAATTTGCAGTTCTTTCGTAAAATCGTAAAAGTTATTGAAGAATCATATGACATCCAACAAAGAGAGATGTTGCCTGAACGGCAAACCCACCAGGTAATTGAAAATATTAATTAAACAGTTGACATTTTACATTAATCTTTTTCTTGTACAATGAATATTAACTTATTAATATATTTTCAGCTATCAAACTTATTTACACAACCTGCTAAAAACAAAATCAAAATTAGCCCTCTCTATGAGATATATCTTCCTAAAAGTACATACACCTACGTTGAACGTAGTAGTGAGACAGAGAGAGGCAAATATGATTGGCGTATTTTGGTCAAAGAAGCACTACTTGAAATTTACGGTGATAGCTTAAAAAATTATTCTGCCAAAGGGAGGCGTGGTGGCTCGCCAGGTATCAATACAGAATTGTATCGAGCTCTGTACGGTAAAATATAAAATATAAAATCAGAATTATTATTTTTAATTCTTTTTCACGCCGTGAAAAACTATAGAGTAACCACGATAAATTAATTATTGAAATATATTGTTATTAATTATTAAAGTTATACCTTTTTGAATCGTTTGCATACTCATATAAACAATACTTTCTATTAGCAATTTTAATAAAAATTATTTTAGAGAAAAATTTATTTATAGAAAAAAGTGTTAAATTAAATGACTTATTTAATTAATTTATTTCAGATTGGGCATCTTCATTAGTCAATGTCGAACAAATTACGGATGCCGATTTTGTCGATGTTATTAATAAGTTAACAACAAACCAAAAAAAATTAAAAAAAACATTAAAAAATAAATAATAATTACGTATTTAAGAAAATTTAAGTTTCTATTAAAAAATGTTTATCTCCTTGTTTCAATTTTATTTAAAATAAAATATATTGAAGAATATTTTACGACTAACTTATAACCCACCTCAGACAATAACTAAATATATCGGTCGTAGCGTAGTGCGATAAGCGGATAGTCTGGTGAGCGTTAGGTTGTAGGTTCGAATCTCGGGTAGAGCGAAATTATTTAATAAGTTAAGCGTATGTGTAATTTCTAAGTGCGTAGTGTGATTATATCTCTATAAAGCAAATAAAGATCCTCTCCCCTGGCCCTAAACCTATAAAATCCTATCTCCATCTACGATCCAGAGAAAAAAAAAAAATTTTGCTTTTTAATCCTAATTTTAAATCGCAAATAACATGATAATTTTTTTTATATTATGTATTTATCAATATTAATTTTAATCAAGCACTATATAGATGTGATCAATACATAATACAACTAATAATTATCATTAGCAACTATAAATAACGTTATGCTATTTGAAAGAAAAATTATAAAAAAAAAAAAAAAATATGTGACCACAGTGGGATTCGAACCCGAGTCGCTAGGTATTTTTAAATATAATATTACTATTATTATTATATTTTACATTATTATTATTATTTCGGGCCTGGTTTGATCGTAACTGTGTCAGAATGGGACAAAACTCCTATGATTACGACAAAAACAGGCCTGCGCCTATAGAGCAACCAAGAACAGCAGGTCTGTTTTGATCGTAAAAATGTTCTGAAACTAACTTGTCAAAAAAATACGATTAAAACAGACCTGAAATTTCGACTCGGGTTTGTCTCAATACTTTTCTTTATTCAAGGTATGGAGCAATATACAGCCATGCAAGATTATACAGTCTCATATCTAATTATATATTAGTATATAATTTTTGATAGTTCCAAATAGAGTCAAATAAAACTGAAAAAAAATTAGATCATTTTAAGAAAATTGAAAAAAAATGTTTCGTTCCTCATTTTACTCCTTTTTTAAGTTTAATTTTTCATTTTTCATCAGTATTATGATATTGCTTCTTCAATGCTGCATTATTTTCATATTTTTTATATTAAAAAATATAATTTTCTTTATACGTCCTTTTCGCTTTAACAAACATTTTTATAAAGCCAAAAGGACATACATTTGAAATGCGCCCTTTTGGCGTAAGTAAATCAAAAAACTTTTTTTTACTGATCTTCACGTCTTTGATGATTTTCAGCTGATTGACAAAAAAAAATTTTCTTTACGCCCTTTTGCCCTTAAATATTTTTGGATATAACAAATTTTAGGGGGCCCATTCCCCCTCCCCTCCCTTATTTTCTAGTGGTTTCTTACGTTTTTTACAACTGACGTATTTTATAATAAAAATATATTTTTCATGTTCGTGTCATATAGAATGATATAAAGTTGTTTGTTCTTACAATGAAAAAAATTGCGAGAAGAGTTACGATTTTTCAATTGTTGTCCATGTTTGCGGAGCAATTGAAATTTTGTTCATAAATTCAATTTTATTTTTAATAAATAAATAAACTAAACTAGAATTTTCTCCCATCAAAAAGGTTTACAATGTAATTAACTACCTGCGCATCTTATCTATTGTCATTAATAAGCTTCGCAGTATGGCACAAAATTATGCGTAAAATTAATTTTTAAAAATCTTTAATTTTTTTTATCCTCATAAATAATTTAAAAATAATTAGAATTTTATTAAGAGACTGATATTGTCGGACTTCAGGGTTAAAAATCTGACCTCTAGGTGAATGTTCGGACCCCTGGGTTTAAAGTCGGAGTTAAAGGACTACAGTCGGATTACACGGCTCTTAGGTAGATCTATTCCGGGTTAGAGGGATCTATATACCCGTGAAAAAATATTCTGATCAGGCTTGATATAAGCTGATAAGGCCATATAAAAATTTTTGATATATTCATATCTGGCCTGATATGACCTGATATGTCCATATTTAATTTTTGATATGTCCTGATATGGCGTGATATAAAAATTGGCCATATCAGGCCAGATCAAGCCTTATCAATTTGATATGTCTATATCAGACATGATATAGCTTGATATGCTCATATATAATTTCACATTATTTCTTAATAGATCCTGATATAGCCTGATATAACTTTATAAAGTTATATATACTTTGATAAACTTGAAAAAAAAATCCCTGATCGGGTTGATAGAAGTTGATATGGATTCATATGTCTGATATATCCTTATCAGTACATAAATAGTCTTATCCAGTTATATCTTAGTTATATTCTTATATAAAAGCAAACCAGAGTTAAAAAACTGTATGTAATTCATACATAATTATATAAATGTATATATAATTCATATATAATTATGTAGATGTATATATAATTCATATATAATTATATATGAATCATATAGAATTCTATATAATTTTTTTTACTCAGGTGATTATTTCGTGATACTATAAAACACTCTCTTTTTTTATCTAACACGAAAAAAAATAATCTGTGGAAATGACAGATATGGGAATGTTAAATTGACATGGCCGGATTTTGTTAGATTTACCCTGGTAAAAAATTTTATATATAATTATATATAATGACTTTCGGGGTTTCGTATAATTATATATGACTATATATGGAGCAATATACAGCCAAGCAAGATTATATATTGTTCCATATATAATTATATATAATCATACATGATTATATATGGAACTGTATATGAGGTCATATATAATATATAATTATATATGACTATATACCCTGATCCCTGATTAAAAAAAGGAATTTGACAGAATTAAAAAGAATTAAAATGTTAATACTTCCAAATTCTACTAAATACTGTAAATCCTGTTTCAAAATTCACGATTAATCATATTCAATACTTTTTAATCCTAAAATAATCGAACGGAGTAGTAGGATATGACAGAATTTAACTAGCATTTAAAATTTCGGATTCTATCGAATTCTTTTTAATTCTAAAATAATATCTTGATTTCATTATCTTTTTAGAATATAAAAGGATTTAGCTAGCATTTAAAATTTCTGATTCTATTGAATACTTTTTAATCCTGAAATAATGTTTTCATTTAATATTTTTTCAGAATATAAAAGGATTTAAATAGCATTTAAAATTTCTGATTCTATTGAATACTTTTTAATCCTGAAATAATGTTTTTATTTCAATATTTTTTCAGAATATAAAAGGATTTAACTAGCATTTAAAATTTCTGATTCTATTGAATACTTTTTAATCCTGAAATAATTTTTTCATTTCAATATTTTTTCAGAATATAAAAGGATTTAAATAGCATATAAAATTTCTGATTCTATTGAATACTTTTTAATCCTGAAATAATGTTTTCATTTCAATATTTTTTCAGAATATAAAAGGATTTAACTAGCATTTAAAATTTTTGATTCTATTGAATACTTTTTCATCCTGAAATAATGTTTTCATTTCATTATTTATTAAGAATATAAAAGAATTCAACCAGTATTTTAAATTTTTGATTCTATTGAATACTTTTTAATCCTGAAATAATGTTTTCATTTCATTATTTATTAAGAATATAAAAGAATTCAACCAGTATTTTAAATTTTTGTTTCTGTTAAATACTTTTCAATCCTGAAATAATGTCTTCATTTTATTATCTATTCTGGATATAAAAGAATTCAACCAGTATTTAAAATTTTTATCTTTATTGAATACTTTTTAATCCTAAAATAATATTTTGATTTGATTGTCTTTTTCGGATATAATATGATTTGAATCGTATTCAAATTTTTCAATTCTGCAGAATATTTTTCAATCTCAAAATAATTTTTAAATTTTAGAATTTTTTAGGGACATCGAAGAATTAAATTTGAATTTAAATTTTTTATTCTGTAGAATCTTATTAAATTCTAAAATATCGTCTCAATTTAATTTAATTATTTTTATAGGATATAAAATGATTCGATTATTTTTGAAATTTTTTTTGATTCTGTTGAATTCTTACGAATCTTGAAAAAATGTCTAAATTTGATTATTTTTCGGTAATTGTATAATGATTTCAATAGAAATAAAAATTGCTAATTTTGTTGGTTACTTTTACAGCCCAAAATAATTCTTAAATTCAATTATTCTTTCTTATTCTAAGAGAATTCAACTGCACAGAAAGAAATAAAACCTTGAATCAAAAGTAAATTTTTCCAAGCCAAAAAAATCCAAAGGAAGACTGAAAATTTCTTGAACAAAGTCAAAATTTTTTCGAACGAAATATCATTTGCTGGAGCCAAGAAATTTTCTTCTTGCTCCAAAAGAAGTTAGATCTTCCTTATAATTATTTTGACCCAAGAAAATTTTTTTCTCTGTGTAGCATTTAAAATTTTTTATTCTAACAAATCTTTGTAAATTCTGTAATAGTATTCAATTTTTATTATCTTTCTATGACACGAAATGATTTGAAAACCATTTAAGTATCTATAATCCCGCTGAAACCTTTTGAAAAGAAAAAAAAATTTTGACATTTTGTATCGCTAAGTTCGAAGAGCTTAAAAATAAATAGAATTGACTTCAAATATTTATTTTTAAGCGTTAAATACTGAAAAATAGCGAGAAGTTTGAGAGATGATTTGCAAGGGCTACCATTTTCCAAATTTTTTTTTCTTTTTTTGTTAGAAATCAATTAAGAATAAATTTTACGAAATTAAATTTTTATTTTCACTAGAAAGAGTTATGATCAAATAAATAAGTCGTGATTTTTTTACGACATCTGTTACTGGTTAAAATTTTATAAGAAATATTTCTTATAATTTTCGAGCAATAATTTTTCAAAGTTTTATTAATATTGATTCAATATACAGTGAATAAAATGTTTGCATCGAACTTTGAATCTCCATTCCAACATTTAATTCAATAAAACCTTCAGCGATGCCGGTGAGATAATTCTCATGCAGCAAAGATAAATAAAAAAAGTGCAAAGAATTAACGTTTTTTTGTTTGAATAATTTATTTATAAAATTTCAAAATTATTCGGCTGTATACAAACATACTTTTTTTCTTCAGATTTTGAATAATTAATCAAAATATTGATAAGTTTTTCTTTTATTCTGGATATTGGCAACTTCATAACATCACTTACGTAGTTTCGTATTTCCCAGAGATGGTCTAGATCTTGTACTTGTATTACATGAAGGATATTGGCATTCACGTATGCTCTTTTATTCTCAATAAAAAAATCATTAATCTCTGCTTTGCAATTATCATCCAATAGCATAAAAGAGTTATTAGTTTGTAACAGGGTAAAATTACCCTTAATCGATAAGTCACCGGATATCGATAATTATTCGACATAGCACTGGCGCGTCTCGATCTTCGGGCCTAAAGGGAGAATAGGAGGGGGTAAGTTTGGGTTAAAATAGGTGAGCTATGCAGTGGAAGAGGGAGAAGTAGTGTGACCGCCAGACTGAGTGCCACGGAAATCAAGAAGGACCGATCCCCGGAGTAGTGACGAGACGAAGGAAGCCAACTACAACTAGGACTTCATCCTCAACGAGTGAGTTGGATCATCGTTTTGTTCGTCAAGGTATCAATTGTTGCTCTGTGGGAGAGAAGTGGACCGCGGTTTACCGAATGCCCAGTTACTTCTCCTCTTAATAAAATTAAAATTTATATACAAATTAATTGTGGAATAATTGCTAGTTTTGAATTTGGTGATTTTCTTGGGGGTTTATACCCGAAAATCTCTCAGTTGACCTTGCGGGAAAATTTAATATCTGAGAAATAATCAATTAATTATTTAATATCCGAATATTTCGTTAATTTTATTGTTGTAATTTTTATAACAAATTAACTTAGTAAAATTGATTAAATTTTGTCCTTGGAAAAAAAAAATCGACAAATTTTGATTCGTGGAATTTAAGTCAAGTGTCAGTTTTTGTGTCGTAGTAAATTCCAATACCCAAGGTCAAGCGAAACAGCTAGCAAATATTTTAGCAGTCAAGGTGAATTATTTCAATTGTGTCAAATTTATAAGTGATAAGACTAGAAGAAGATTATTGACAGTATTTTATTTAAGATTATTATTAAGAATTAATTATATTGAATATTTTATATTAAGAAAATTATTGAGAAAATTATTAAGAGTTAATTATTAAGAATATTTTATATTAAGAATTTAATTAGCAAGGATAATTATATTAGGAAAATTATTAGTTGAGATTATTATAGAGCAGAAAATTATTAAGTAGATTATATTAGGAATTTTTATTGAGAATTTTATATTGTAAAATTATTTTATGTCGTGAGAAATTTAGAAAATTTTGGGATTAAGTCCGTGATTGATTAAATTAATTTTACTGAATTTGATAATTATCGACGTGGATATTAAGTCCAAGGAATTATTAAGTGAGTTAAATTGTCATAGTAAAGGGTTATAATTAACAAAAGTTAATTCAAGGCATAAGCCTCTGGTTCTATGGAGATTAGTTCAAGCTAATTGGAAATTGATTGTAATTGAAAATTGTCGTTTTATTAATACTAATGATTGAATAGTTTATTTAATAAATTGTAATTATAATTAAATTAAAATCATTTTTAATTTAAAATAAAATTCAATTAAGCGAAGTGTGGGTTATGTGTGTGAAGAATTGTACGGGTTATGTGTGATAGAGAGTGTTAATAGTGTTAAGTTCGGTAGTCCGGTGGACTTAATTTTAAGTTAAAGTGTGTAAAGTTAGTTCGTTTTGGTAGTCCGGTGGACTTATAATTTTAAGCTTAGTTTTAGGCCAGGTGTGGGAGACCGTTTGTTCGAAAAAGCCCATTAGTTTTAGGACCAGGTGTGGGAGACCGTTTGTTCGAAAAAGCCCATTAGTTTTACGCCAGGTGTGGGAGACCGTTTGTTGAAAAAGCCCGTCTAGTCATCGTATCGTCGTTGGAAGGTTCGTTTGTAAATATCGTTATTTCGCAGTTTATTCTCCGCTTCGTTAGTTAATAAGTTAGTTATAGTGTGTGAGTGAGCGCTTAAATTGTTAAGTTTGTTAAATAATATTGTTAATAAATATTGATCAATTTTGTTAATTAAATTTTTATTATTCAACAGCACCTTCCTCCACTCTCTCTACCCTAAGATTAAGTTTTCTCAGCTCTGGACCGGTTCCAGGAACCGTGATTAAAAATCCTGGTGGCGCCCTAATAATTATATTGTTGTTTAGTTTTGTTGTTTATTTATTTAAAAATTGATTAGGGGCTAACCTGAGCAGGTAAAGCTGTTACAAGTTTTTTTTGATTCCGTATAACATTTACTAGTGTACACGGTACCTTTATAAATACAACGGCCGTAAGTAGATATTGGACTATTAATCGATGCTGTTTCACAATTTGACATTAATGCTCCATCTTCCGATCTCACACCATTTTTCGCATTTAAACTTTTTTTATTCATGACATTTTTACAATATTCCCAGCTTGGTTCATTAGATTCGGTAGACAATCGACTCTGAAAGGCGTTGTACCTCAACATTCGAGTACCCATTTGGCTCAATACTCCGTTCGGACTGCTTACATTCAGCTTCAAATTAAAGATGTTGTTTTCGAAAGCGTACACTGATGATGCCCACAATGGGCCATTCTTTCTCACACTCTCCGGCAAGTAAGGAATGAACGTTGAATGTCATAAACGATAAACCATACTGATTTTGACAGTCATAACAAAATTTCAACAGATCTATTTCACAGTTGACTAATTTTTCTTCTGTTATATTTTTAGATAGCATTTTATGAATGCTTCGAACGAACAGCTTATATGAATCTAATAATTCGGGTTGTAATATTCCTGTCAAAACTGGTATACTATAAAATAACAACCATGAATGCCACTCAGATGCCTTCCATAAATGTTTTTGTTGTAATACTTGTGGGGTTCGATGTCTTTCATTTGGTGGTTGTATATTAGTTAAGCGTTCATTTATCAATTTTTCAGATTCATTAGATAAAAAGTTCTTACTCCATTTATCCCACAGTTGTCGCGTTACGCCTAAAAGTACGCCATGCATATAATCCGGCGGAAATCCCCAAATACAATCAAAATTTGGCAAAGAAGATAATATTGTAGATCCTTTGATTCCTTTCCTTGTAAAGTTCTTGTTTTTTTTTTGTCTTAGGGAGTTTCTTTAACAATTTCTTATGCTGTTCAACATCTCGTGTATAACTCTCATGAGTTCGTTCTCGTACATTTTCAGACGTTACAGGATACTTCATGCTTCTTGAGTTATATATACCACGATGATAACACCAGCTGCATCCAAAAAAGCCATTGAATTGTAACCTATTCTGTAATATAGGTCGAGCCACCGAATCTACCGGAAATGTAAATATTGTACAATAATAAGTAATTGTATTACCAGCTTCTGTCACTATTTTTATTCCATTTTTCATTAAATTGTTAATTTGAGTTACGAAAGATTTCAAATATAAATTCATAAAGTCTGCTTTAGGTTCTACGGAAGTGTACCATAGACCTGCGAGCAGCATAAATGTATGACGGATACTTTGAGGAATTTCATTCACAATACACTGTATTGGCCAAAAACTTTTCTTGCTGCTTTTAAATAAGGGTGCGTCATCAAGATTTACATTGAGCGTTAATGATATATGTTCCTCAGTTTTTATTGATTTCATATATTCATCATTTATGTACCTTTGACTATCGTACACATCCGTAATGGTTTCAGGCACTTGATTTCGATTATTGTTACTAACTAGATTTTGTACAGTAGATTTTGACAGCAAATTTTTTAATTGAAATTTAATATCTACTGTTACGAAGAAATTTTCTGCTTTTTTCGAAGTTATGTAGCGTTTTTTACACTTTTTGCATTGCACTTTTTTCTTCATATTTGTATTCATCGAAATTGGCTTTGTTAATCGTGTATTACATACAGTACAATAAAAGATGTATTTCACAAAATCATCGACTTGGCTAAATAACTTGTTAATCTCATACTTCGATATAGACGAATTTTTGAAATCCGGTCCAGCTAATACTTTTATAAGCTCTAAAATAGCTTGATGAGCTTCATCTGACAAATGAAATCGTAAAACAATTGCCATTGTCATATTGAGGACTTCCCAAACTGATAAACTCGACACTTGAAACATAATCCAGCTCTTCAGTACTTCGATAGTTGCATCGTTATCATTCATTTCATCGAGATTTTCTTCAATGTTATTCTCAGTTTTTGAATTTGTATTCATCATGTTCGCAGATGTATTTTCCGTCTTATCGACAGGTTCTGGAGAATCTGCACGAAGTTTTTTATCTGGAAAAAAAAATTATATAATTATTAATAAATACAATAAAAATGCAGTGTTTGTTGAAGAAAGCTAGTAGATTCTTAAGCTTCAGTATTAATAAGAAATTTTTAATGAAAATTATATGAGACACATTTTACGAGCCTCTTAGAAAGTTTTTAAGATCAATTTTTCAGAGTTAAAAAGAAAACAGACTTATGTATGAGAGTCAAAGAAACAGATGGTCGTTTGAAAAATGAATAGAAAAATTAAAAATTAAATATGAGGAAAAAGTTTAAAAATGACCTGATCAAATTAAATCAAAATGTTGATATGAGGTCGATATAAACAGATCTGATATCGTGATAAGGATAAAACCATTCATAATTTTTAGTATAGGCAACAAGTTAAAAAACGTGAAAAATGGAGACAAAGGTCCTAAAAATATGAGCGATTGCTCATTCGATTCGGAATCCCCTCTAGAAAATTTTTTTTGACGGATTTTGGTGCAAGTAAAAAATTGCAATTGTTATTAACAAAATAAGATGAAAAAAAAATGAAATTTAGTTGTTCGTTAATAACTCGAAAAATATTAATATTTAAGCAATTTTGAAAACAGTTCCTTAAAGAGGAGGAAATTTCCTACAAAAAAGTCCTCACTCCCGGAACTCTATTTCAATGATTTATCAACAAATTTTTTCTTAATCTCGGTTGGCATAAATAATGGGATGAAAGGTATAAATAATTGGTCTATAAATTTCAAATTTCGTGGAGCCCTTTTGGTATATATATTTTATAAGATTCTGCGATAAATTTTCATAAAAGTTTATTAATTCGTTAATTATGATTTTTTATAACTATTGTAAAATTAAATATCTAAAAAATGTTGTTAAAAATTTTTTTTCAATAAATATTTAGCTATGCCTGTTTTCACATTGAACAAGGACAATAATCAACATAAGTTATGAATTTTTTACGTAATTTATTTATAAAATTGTTTTAAACAAATAGAGAAATTCTATAATTTAAAAAAAAAAATTTTTTGCTATTTTAATGTCCACAGAAAGTTATGATTTTTAGAAAAAAACAATTTTAATTTTTAATTGTTTAAAAATGTTTTTTTTATATTCCGATTGTTTGAATAATTAGTTAAGAAATAATTTTGCTTTTAGAAATTATAATTTACACTCTTCAATAGTTTGCTAAAAAAAAACTTTTTTTTATTAAATACTCAATTGTTTATTAGTTTTATAACAATTAGTTATAAACAAATATGGACCAACGTTAAATTTTTTTTCTAAAGCAGAATTGAAAAAAAAAATTTTAACATTTTTTAGATATTTAATTTAACAATAGTTATGAAAAACCATAATTAACGAACTAATAAAGTTTTATGAAAATTTATTGCAGGATCTTATAGAGTATATGAAATATTCCATGTCAAATCGACTACTTTTGAACCCGACCCCTTTAGATTTAGCTGAGACTTCTTTATTCTTTTCTTCCCTTTGAAAGACATTGTTGAGAATTTTTTCAAATTTTTCATCCAACCCAAAATAAGTTGTGAATTTGTCAAAAAAGTGGATTCATTATTTTCAAATAGCCATAACTTTTTTAGACATTGACCTTTAGGTACGTTTTTTTTTTTTTTAATTTTTGTTTTTGAATAAACTTTTCGAAAAAATACACAAAAAAAAATTAAATATGACCAATTCTATAAAATAATCGGATTTTATTAAACAAAATCGTTATTTTTTCAAAGTTGGCCACTTTTTTTTTTTATTTTTTTTTCTCAAAAAAAACTTCAATCAGTTTGACAACTATTCCCGCTCATCCCGGGCAGGGCCGATTTTTTTTAATTAATCGAAACAAAAATTTTCTAAAATAAAAAAAATTGTTTTTTTTTTCTCAATTCAAAAACAAAAATTTAAAAAAAAAAAGGAACCCAAAGGTCAATGTCTAAATAAGTTATGGCTATTTGAAAATAAAGAAGCCACTTTTTTCACAAATTCATAACTTCTTGTGAGTTGGATAAAAAAATTCTCAAAAATGTCTTTCAAAGGGTAGAAAAGAATAGAAAAGTTTCAACTAAATCTAATTATTTAACGGGGTCAGGTTAAAAAGTGGTCGATTTGGCATGGAATACCCCATATATACCAAAAGGGCTTTGCGAAGTTTAAAATTTATAGGCTTATTATTGATACCTTTCATCCCATTATTTATGCCAACCGAGATTAGGGAAAAATTTGTTAGTTAACAATTGAATAACTTTTTGAAAAATGGTGATTAAACTTTTTTTTCTACGAGGATCGATTCTTTCAAGTGTTAAGAAAATACTAAAATTTCTTTAAATTTTTAAAATCACATTCTATGTTATAAAAAAATTATTTACTTTGGGGAACTCTCTTGAGCGTCGGCGCGTGTATGCCATAAATGCCGGCGGAGCCCTATTTTCAACGTCAAATTAAAATTATAAATAATTGAAATAATATTTTTCGTGTTATCAACGAAAAACTAAATTCCTTTTTTTTTATCTTATTTTGTTAATAACAACTGCAATTTTTTACCTGCACCAAAATCCTTTCAAGTTTTTTAACTTTTTGACTAGACTATTTCATGAAATTTTAAATCCTAATTATTACGATTCAAATGTATCTGTTATATCAAAATGGTTTGTGATAATCTCTATACCGTTTAGTGATGATAACGATACTTTTTTTTCCGTGCAACTAGATATGAATAATATCGATCATTAATGAAGCCTATAAATAAATGAATATTTTGGTTGATTTTATGATATTTTGATGATGTACCGTCAAATTTTGTTATGAATCTGGTCTCGGAGAATGAGGTGTAGAGAAGTGCAGACCGAGAATAGGAAACTCAGGTACGGACTCATAACGCGACTCGATTGTATTTAAAAAAAAAAAGTAGAGAAAAAAAAGCACCATTTGACCTCATTTAACTGGATCAAAATAAATTTTCTATTTTTAATTTTTGCTCAATCAAAAATAAAGTTAACTTAATACTCGACATAAAAAATTAAATTTCAAATTCTCATTAGAGAAAACCTTTCTATATAAATCACACCTTAAGTATCAATTTTTGAAACTTAAATCTTTATCTTTGGAATTTTGTGACTTGTTAGTGAATTTACAGTTCATATATGAAGAGAATAACTCCGTGGGAGAAAATAGAATTCATTCTAATAAAATTTTTTTATAATTGTTAATAGATTTTCGGTGTCAGAAGTTTTTGAAATTAAGATATATTCCAATCGTAAATTAATTTTTAGGTGTAGTTATTCAGTCTGCAAAAAATTTGACAAAATTTTTTTTACAAGTCATTCTATTTCATATTACTTATCTTTTGTAAATCACTGATTATTTGAGAT
The DNA here is from genome assembly GCA_018835575.1 of Cotesia chilonis. Taxonomy (NCBI): domain Eukaryota; kingdom Metazoa; phylum Arthropoda; class Insecta; order Hymenoptera; family Braconidae; genus Cotesia; species Cotesia chilonis. Next base: position 24,578 of record RJVT01000284.1, read on the forward strand.
TTAAATGCTAATAACTAAGAAAATAATATTTTACTTTAAGTTCACAAAATTCAATTTTTTCCTAAATGCTTTTAATATCATATAAATTGGTGATTTGATAATACACGATCACTATTCAATCATTTTCATCTTTACTTACTATTAACTGATCTTTTTTCTTCCATAAGCGTAGAAGTGTAACTGGAAGTAGTTGAAACCATCGGTTCTTCGCTTTCTCTATTGCGTTTTTTGTTCATTTTTCATTGATTTTTCCTACAAACAAAATAATTTATTTAGAAAACTCTTCCCATTTTCATACATATTTTAATATAAAATTATCAGAAATATTTTCTCAAAATATTAAAAAATAATTATCATAAACTAATTTTGACTTTAATTGTTAATATAAAATAACATTGTAATTATAAACTGAGCCAATTCAGAATTATAATGAAGCACAGTGGTATACATTCTTAGTTAAGGGGGAACACGACTGTGACGATCGAAAAAAAGAATTGATTTTCGGGAATTTTTTTGTCAGGGAAAAATAAAGGAAGTTAGGGATTGGATTTTTTTTTTTTATTAAGGGTACATTAAAGATTATTACCCTGAATTTTTATTAAAAAATATTTAATTATTACAAAGTTATTAACAATCTCGTAGAGCACTAGAAAAAATTTCCCCCTCCATGGTCGGTTCGATAACTCAAAAACGGATCATCTGAAAATAAAAACCCAAATTGCTTTTTAGTCAGTAAGGATGTAGTTATCGTCGCATGTACGGAATTTGGAAAATTTTTATTTTAAAAAAAATACCGACTGATTGAAAATTTTCTCACTATTCTAGCTGTTTTTTTTTTTTTGTTTTAACCCGGCTAAAAAAATCTTTAAAATAGAAATTTTTAAAATTCCATACGTGCGACGATAACTACATCCTTACTGACTAAAAAGCAATTTGGGTTTTTATTTTCACATGATCTGTTTTTGAGTTATCGAACCAACCGTGAAGGTGGGAAATTTTCTCCAATACTCGACGAGATTGTTAATAACTTTATAATAATTAAATATTTTTTAATAAAAATTTAGGGTAATAATCTTTGATTTGCCCGTAATAAAATAAAAAAAAAAAGAAAAACCCGATTCCCAAATTCCATTATTTTTCCTGTCAAAAAAATTCCCGAAAAAAGACAATAAATTTTATGAACTATGAGAATAAATTTTTGAGCAAAAGATTAAATTTTTGGTTGAAAAAAAATTTTCATCTTGAGTAAAATTTTTCACCAGTATAATATTTACCATAATGACTGTTTTAATTTGAATACATACCGTATTTTTTTTCGAAGAAAAATTTTTGGCAATGATAAACTTGGTCGATGTTTTCCTATCAAAATAACTTGATAATGTTAATATTTTATTAAAGTCTTCACAATTTTATTTAAGTCCTTACAACAACGGCAATGCAATTTTAGAAAGTGATTATGTGGCCAATAAATTAATATTGTACCATCAAAATCAATATTGCATTCTTCTATGAAATATCTATTTAATTATTGGATTATGCACAGTGACGATGTTTTTATATTAATAATTTTCGAACAGCAGTTAACTGAAAAATCAAAAGAAATTTGAAAGGTTATGTCAACCAAGTGTGCATTTTTACAAAAAATAGTCCGGGTGGATAATTCGGCGTGAATTTATCGGGATGTGCTTTTTACCTACAAGTAGTGACGCATTACCTATAGTGAAACTAGTAAAATTAGTTCACATGTAATCCAATTACGATTATACATTTCGGTGGCGCTTTGACGCTTTGACATACAACAGATAAAAAAACAAAAGCATTTTCTTTTTCATTATTATAGCCAAAATTTTGATTCAAATTATATGAAACTGCTTAATTTTTTAAAAACTTGTTTTGAATAAGTATTTTTAATTTTTTGAAATTTCATTTAACATTTATTTTTATGTGTGCAACAAATACTGTCTCATTAATCATAAATAACAAATTTTTTTGTATTTCGCGCTTTGAGTTATATCTGTACGTATTTTAATATCTATATAAATGGCTATTATATTATTGATAAAAATTTGAGAACCAACAAAAAATTCTAAATAAAATATATCTAATAATTATTATAATTCTTTGTTTTTATTTATTACTTTGTTAAGAATACTGTGAGTGATTTGATTGAGAATAATTTTAGTTGACAAATGATAAAGTATTTCCAGTCAAAAAGTTGCTTCGAACCGCATTGAAATTCCACAAGTAAGGGGAAGGGGATCATAGAGTTGTATATATCACCAACATACTTAAGATTATACAGTACGATTTTGATGAGAATAAGATCAGATTGAAATTAATAAAAAGCCTAACCCTAATACAATTACTTTTGTAATAAATCTTATTGTTTTTTGTTATTATTGTATTAAATGAATTTCATTTTAATAAAGTTATTGATTGTACACTGTAATTCTATTTTCATACCTTACTTTATAATAAGAAGTTTTTTCCTGTCATAAATATAATTTTTCACTTTTTGACTTCTTACTTCATATAACTTATTCTGTAAACATGCCACGTAGAAAAATAATTCGAACACCGGCTGAAGAGGTTGAATTTAAAAAAGTACGCCAAGAAAAAAGAAATGAACAGCAACGAAATCGTAGAATGAAGAAGCGAGATGAAGAGTGGAATTTAGCAGTTCGTAATTCAACTGATAAAAATACTCTTCCAATAAACAATGAGAGTGATTCTAAAAATGCAAACAATCAGAATTTGACAAATGAATGTGGATCTTCGTCAAAATCTTCAGATATTCCTTTAAATACTGCAAATTCATCTCATGGGGTTTTTGAACCAGTAATTAATGATCCGTCACAATATATTGACGTAAATGATTCAGTTTTTCGTACACTTAATGACCTTAATACCATTCATGAGAATTATTTAGGCCAAATGGATATAATATGTCAACATTGTGGGTCAAGACATTTTACTCTTGAACAAGTTGCGAATAAAAAGAACTCTTTCAATCAGTGTTGTCGTCATGGAGAAGTTAAATTAGAACCGATGCCCGATCCTCCGGTTATTTTAAAGTCTTTATTTGAAGGTACACATGAAAAGTCGGCACATTTCTTCGAGCGAATACGTAATTATAACAGTTCATTTTCATTCGCATCATTCAATGCTAATTTATACAATCTTAGTTCTCACAGAAGAGGACCATATTGCTTTAATATTCAAGGACAAATTTATTATCAAATGAATACTGCATTGTATCCATCAATTGATGAAGCACCAAGTTATGGTCAACTTTTTTTTGTAGACAACAATGAAGCAGCAGACGTTCATCTACAGAAAAACATTCAATGTGATTTAGAATTATTTAAAACTATAGACTCTATAATTCGTGAACATAATGTATTCGCACAATCATATCAAATGTTGAAAGATGTTATCGAACGTGATTCTACACGCGATCCGCAAGGTAATGTTATTGAGCCTGAGTTGAGTCTATTATTTAGTCTAAAACCTGGTTTAGATGCCAGACGATACAATTTCCAAAGGGTAAATGAGGTCGCGGCGGTTTTTTTAACAACTGCTGATGGTGATATACCGGAATCATATATCACAGTTGCGAATAAAAATACCAAAACTCTTCAACGCTTAAGTACAATGGATCCTAATTCAGAGCCATGGGTGTATCCATTCTTTTATCCTTATGGAAATCGAGGTTGGCATTCGAATATACCATATACTAACAAAACGACATGAAGAGTAACACGTGCAGATTATTATAAGTATAAATTGGCAATCCGTGATGAATTCAATGTTTTTTTGATGGGTCGTCGTTTAACTCAGCAGTGGGTAGTTGATAATTACGTGAAGATTGAAAAAGATTGATTGAATTATTGTCGATTTAACCAAACAAAATTACGAGCAGAATCATATCAAGGATTATTAGATCATTCGAATTCGAGAAACGGAAATAACAATCCGACGGAAAACATTGGTAAAGTGGTGATACTGCCTTCGACATTCACCAGTTCTCCGCGTAATATGTTACAACATTATCAGGATGCAATGTCAATCGTCAGAAAATTCGGTAAACCGGATCTTTTTATTACAATGACTTGCAATCCGAAATGGCTTGAAATTACAGAGAACTTATTGCCAGGTCAAACAGCATCCGATAGACCAGACTTAGTAGCACGCGTATTTGACATAAAAAAGAATGCGTTAATTAAATTAATTACTAAGAATGATCTGTTCGGTAAAGTTATTGCTTTTAATTGGGTAATTGAATTTCAAAAGCGTGGATTACCACATCTACATATGTTACTTACGTTACAAAGTAATTGTAAAATAAACACTCCGGAAATTGTTGATAAATTTATATGCGCTGAAATACCAAATAAAGACCTAGATTTCAGATTACATGATATCGTTACAAAAAATATGCTTCATGGTCCTTGCGGTGATTGGTGCTTAATAGACGGAAAATGCTCAAAAAAATTTCCTAGAGCATTTCAACACGAAACTGTCATGGATGAAAATGGATATCCTCTTTATCGTCGCAATAATGATGGGACAACGTTTACTCGAAACAATGAATTTTTTTTCGATAATCGATACGTAGTACCATATAACCGTACGTTACTTTTGACGTTCAACTGTCATATCAATGTTGAAGTAGTTTCATCCGTAAAGGCAGTTAAGTATCTATATAAATACGTCTTCAAAGGTTATAACAAAGCTGCAATAATAATTAATGGGCATATAGATACTTCAAATGTAGATGCAACACATAATGATCCACATCCTCAAAATGAACCTGGTCTCGCCGTAATCCATGATGAAATCCGCGATTTTGTTGATGCTCGCTATGTAAGCCCGGTTGAAGCGGCTTGGCGAATTTTTTCCAAGCCATTGCAAGATAAAAGCCACTCAATTATTTGTCTACCGGTACATTTACCTAACGAACACAGTATTACAATAACGGAAGATTGCGATGAAATTGCCTTGCAAGAAGCATTACAAAAACAAACTATGTTGATAGATTATTTCCAATTGAACGAACGAAACGTAGAAGCAAGACAATACACTTACAGCGAAATCCCACACCATTATGTTTTTAAAAAATCAGATAATACGAATACTTATACTTGGCGACCGCGTCGAAAACACTTTAATGTAATTGGTCGCATGTATTCAATAAGTCCATCTCAAGTAGAATTATTTCATCTTCGGCTTTTACTGGTCAACGTCAAGGGGGCAACAAGTTACGAAGGACTCAGAACAGTCAACGGAGAAGTATTTGATACTTTTACAAGTGCATGTTTAGCATTGGGTTTAATAGAAGATGATGAAGAATGGAAGCGCACAATGACCGAAGCTGTAGTATGGATGATGCCGCGACAACTGCGATGTTTATTTGTACGCATATTAATCCATTGTCAACCTCTTCATCCAGAAGACCTATGGGAACATTTTAAAGAACATATGTCCGAAGATCTCTGTAGTCGCTTTGGTGTAAACGATGGAATTCAAAGAGCATATGGTTTCATAATATCTATGCTTACTAAAGAAGGTGTTAGTCTGTCAAATTTTCCAAAAATGCCTCAAATAAATGCAATTGAAAACATTTCTGATGACTTTCAAACACAAAACCTAAGTAGTGATAAATCCGAAGCATACTATCAGAAATTAAATGAAAAACAAAAAGAAATCGTAGATTTTATTATACATGTTATCAATGAGAAATAAAATCTTTCTTCTAATTGCGTTTACATCGATGGACCAGGAGGTTCAGGAAAAACTTTTGTATACACGACATTGTTCCATTTATTGAAGAGTCAAAACAAAGTTATTTGTACAATGGCTTATACCGGTATCGCAGCCACACTTTTACCCATGGGAAGAACAGTGCACAAGACGTTCGGTTTACCTGTACCGATGTTCTCGGATTCGTCTTCAAGCATTAAACCCAACTCCATTCAAGGTAGATACTTAAAGAGTGTAGAAGTTTTCATTTGGGACGAAGCTCCTATGTCTCCTAGATATGCTTTAGAGATAATCGATCGAACGCTTCGTCATATTATGAAAAATGATGAACCGTTCGGAGGAAAAATAATGACATTAGGTGGAGATTTTCGTCAACTCCTTCCCGTCTTAACTCATGCAACTCGAAGTGAAATGGTCAACATATCAATAAAATATAGCACTTTGTGGAAAACGTTTCATAAATTCACGTTAACACAAAATATGCGAGCATTGCCAGAAGAAATTAAATTGTCACAGTTCTTGCTGAATGTCGGCGATGGCATATTGAATGATATAAATGATAATGTTATACTACCAGACGCATGTCCAACTTCCAAATACAATGATATCATAGAATATTTGTATGGAAATATTATCAAAACACAGCGTTTCGAAGAACTTGTAACGGCTTTACTCGTTCATATTGGCCCCTTTATTAACTATTAACTAACAAAAACTGACTCTAAAAATTATAAACAAAAAGGGCGCCACCAGGATTTTTACTCGCGGTTCCTGGAACCGGTCCAGAGCTGAGTATTCCTAATCTTAGGGTAGAGAGAGTGGAGGAAGGTGCTGTTGAATAAATAATCAATGATTAACAATATCTATAGATTTATTAACAATTAAAATTGACAAGATTCAACTATGAGACAACTTTTTACTAAATTCACACACACACACACTCCTTAATTAACTAAGCTTATAAACTATAGCCTAACTCAACGGCTAACCAGACGACTCTTCACTCGGTGCAAATACAGCATTGCACTGAGGTCGTCTAACTGAGACAATTTTTACTGAATTACCTCACACACGTTGCTTAATTCTAAACTTATCAACTATAGCCTAACTCAACGGCTAACCAGACGACTCTTCACTCTGGACAAATACAGCATTGCACAGAGGTCGTCTACTAACTAACTAACTGCCAATTTGACACTATTAACACTCTCTATCACACATTACCCACTCTAATCTTTACACACATAACCCACACTTGAAATAATTTTAATTATAAATTTAATTGGATAAAATAAAAATTTAAATTAATTGAAAATTACTAAATTGAACAAAATTACAAAATCTAATTATTTAAACAGTGATAATAAACTGAACGATGTTAACGCTTGACGACCAAACTCTATTCTGACTTTATTCTAGCTATGACTGTCAAAAATTTCAAATGCTAATTTTTCCTGAATCACCGGATTAAGATTCCTAACAGATTTACTTCCTCGTCTTAACAATATAATGATGATTCACCAAATCAAAAGGTCTTAACATCCTTTCAAGGAAAAATTAACCGATTTTGAGTTTACTTTACTAAATCTATTAATCTAACTAATTTCCAACAATGATTCCAAAATACTTATATATAATTTCCAGCAATTAATTAATCAATTTCACCAGAATTTTCTATGCTAAATTTTCAACACTATTTTAACTATATTCCTGGATTTACTATGTCTAAACTATTAATTATTAATTTACAATAAATTTACTCTACTAATTCCGAAGGCTTCGCTTAAATTAATTAATTTTTACAATAAAAATAATCTCAATAATTATTTCTTAATATATATATAAAATTAATAGTAAAATTCTTGGCAAAATTATAATTAATAAAATTCTTAGTGAAATTATTATTAACAAAAATCTTAGCGAAATTACTCTTAACAAAATTCTTGCAAAATTTTAGCAAACAAAACTCTTATGAAATTATTATTAATAAAATTCCTTGTGAAATTTTAATTAACAAAAATCTTAGTGAATTTATACTTAATAAAATTCTTGCAAAATTATAATTATAGAAATCGACAGAAGTCGAAACTTCAATTTAGTTAATTAGAATATTTGATAGCTCGGCTGGCTATGACCTTGGGTATTTAGAATTTATCGCGACAGAGAAATATTTTGACGCTCGACCAAAATTCCTCGAGTAAAACGCTTGCTGATTATTTTACAAACACAAAATTAATCAGTTCAATTAAGTTAATTTCTATAAACTAATAATAATTAATTTAATAACTTCTCCAGATGTTAATTAATTTTCTCGATTAATTTTAGTTCGTTAAATTTTCTCGAGAAGAATTATATTTGATAATTTCTCCCGCAAGGTCAATTTGAGTGACTCTCGGGTTTATGCCCCCATGAAAATCACTCAACTCAAACTATCAATTTTCTTATAATACAATTAATTAATAAATAAAAATTCATTTAATGAGAAGAGGTTGAAAAGGGACCGAGTATATACCGCGGTCCAATTTTCTACCACGGAGTAAAATTCAGTACCTGAGAAAATATGATTCTCGATGACAATCTAAAGGCTCCGAATCCAAAATCCAGGTATTTCTCGCTTGGCCTGAGTTGTCCAAATTCGCCAAAATTTACTCCGGGTCTCGAAAATATCAACTTGATCGTACCTGTAACAGTAGGAAATGAATAATGTTGTTCTTAACCGAAAGTAACTTAAAAGTTTTTATCGCAGCGTTCCTAAACCGAACGTGCGAATAACTAATTACCTGTTATCGAAATTTTCCAACTGGTGCAGTTGACGATCCAATCTCTTCTGACTCTACGAGTCTTTCGCACTTGTATACTTACCTATTCCAACCTTCCCCCCCCCCACTTAATTACTATCTAGGAAGGACCCGAAGATCGAGGTGCGCCAGTACTGAGTCGACTAATTACCGATATCCGGTGACATCGATTTAGGGTAATTTTACCCTGTTACAAACTATCTAACTCAGTCATTTTATCTGCAAGAAACGTTGATGTTGACTTGATCAATGAACAAGTTATTGAGCTTTTACCCGAAGCTACAGAAAAAATGTATACCGCTATAGATAGTACCGATAACTGTGATAACGGAGATATGACCGACGCTATATTGCCGGAATATCTCAATACTTTGAATCCACCAAATTTCCCTCCTCATAAATTACCTTTACGAAAATATGCTAGAATAATGTTAATAAGAAACTTAAACTTAAGTGAAGGATTATGCAATGGAACGAGGCTCATGATCCTAGACTTATCGACTAATGTCTTGCGATGCAACATATTAACAGGCGACAAAACCGGGGAAATCGTTTTTATAAATCGTGTAATATTATATTGTGAGAATGTTTACCCGTTTACGTTTAAGAGACGACAATTTCCGATAAAAATTGCATTTTGCATGACCATAAATAAAGCTCAGGGTCAGACATTTCATAGAATAGCAGTTGATCTCACAAAAGATGTATTTAATCATGGACAATTATATGTAGCTTTATCTAGAGTTCGTCCTTGGCAATCATTACGTATTTATTTAAATCATCAAAAAGTAGACAATTCCGTAAAAAACTTTGTTTTTAAGGAATTGTATTTATAAAATGTATTTTATAAGTTCCAGTTTCTATAAGCATCCAAATAAATAATCATAAACGCGCGCGCTTGCGCGCGCCACATGATCTAGTAAAACAAATAATCAAGCATCATTTTTCTGTAATTCTTACTATCGGTAAGTCATTAATGACGTTTATATTTTTGATGATTTCGATTTTTTCAACTACAATAAATAAACTTGTACATTTTTTTATATCTTCAAAAATGGTAGATTCTTGTTCATTACTATTATATTTTTTTGATAGAATTATAATTTATATTTGTTTCTTAGTATCTAAATATTTATTACAACTTTCAAAATTCTTTGAAGTCTAATTAACTATTTTGTCATGTCAAGTATGTGTTAAATTTTTTAATTTTTTTTTGTTAGCAGCGAAAATAAAATTAACCTGATTATCGAGTAAAATTATTGGTCCAAATAAATGATTATGAATAGTTTTACTGTCTGGAATAAGGACGAAAAATTCTTGAATCTACTAAAATTTAGTTAAGCTGACAAAATGTTTGTAGCTCAAGAATTCTTATTATATTCAAATGAAGATGATGAAGATCTTCAAAATTATTCGCTTGATTCAACAATTTTACTCTTGAACCAAGTTAAATTTGTTTTCTTTTCATCTATTCTATTAAAAGTAATAGACATGCAATTATGTAAATTTTTTTTTAATTGATTATCTAATTAATAGAAATTCATTCAATTACAGCGATTTTCATAGCTTTGTAATGATGAACATTGTTTTAACTCGTCTCTTTCAAATCTTAATTTACGATAGTAGCTATGGTTATTAATATAAATAATTTAACTTGTTAAACTAATTATTTTACAGATTCCATTGAGTCAAGTTTCAGATTCAGTATCACCATCAAATATGGCAAAATAAAGAAAATGCCAGTTTAGCAACGACGACTGAAAACGTACGTTTCTTATAACAGTGGTAATGTAATATCTATTATATATATATAGGAGATCCCGTTTTTGAACTAACTGATCACGATATCTCTGAATCTATAAGGCCTAGAGACTTGAAACTTGGTAGGAATGTTCCTTTCGCCGCGTAGAGGTCAGCTAAGAACGGATTTTACGGAATTTCACCCATAAGGGGTGTTGCGGGGGCGTAAACAATGGAAAATTGATATTTTCAAACTATAGCTCCTGCAAACCTGAAATTTGGTAGATATATCTTTTTCATACGTTGAGGGCAACTGAGAACAAATTTTACGAAATTCCACTCCCAAAGGGGATTGCGGGGCGTAAACAATGGAAAATTAATATTTCAAAACTACAGCTTCTATAGACTTGAAATTTGGAAGGAATGTTCCTTTTGCTGTGTAAAGAACAGCTAATCATGAATAATTTTTAGATGAGTAAAGGTCAGCTAACAAATTTTACGAAACTCCACCCATAGAGGGCTTTGCGGGGGCGTTATTATTTAAATAGATTACTTTCTAGATGATCAATAATACTAAAATTAATTTATAGGATTTTATACAATTTAAATTGCTGATTCTGACAAATATTCTTTTGTTAAATAAACTGAAAAACTATTTATAAAAACATAACCACTTCCATTCGTCTGTCATTGAACTAATTAGCTGTTAATCATAATTATTACATTCATATTATGGATAATATATGTTCTCAATTTCCACTCAATGCCAATTTCCATTTAAACCAATTCAATACGTAAGTTTGTTTTTAACTTCCCTCTAAGTAAATTGAAAAATTTTTTAAATTTAACATGTTTTTAAATCTATATATATATATATATATTAGGGTGGGTCAAAAAAATCGAATAATTTATTTTTGACTTTATACTCTGAAAAATAGGTTCGTAGACACCTAAAAAGAATTCTCTCCAAGTATAAGCTCTTAACTATAACGGGAAGGTCCTCCGCTTTGCGGGTTTCTATTTTTTTCGAATAATCAGATAAAAAAATTTATATCTCGCTTCCAACTGCTTGGAAAAATATTCCGTGGCATAGATTTTGTGAGAAATTGAATGCTTTACAAAAAAGGTCTCTTATGACTTTTTCAAAAACTCAACCGATTAAAAGATATTCATAGTTGAAGTTTGGCTATTTTAAGGAAAATATTCGTTTTTATTATGAATTTTATAAGTCGATGAAAAAAAATTATTTCGGATTGCGGAACTCATGATTTTGTAGGAAATTTACTGCTCTACAAAAATGGTCTCTTATGATTTTCTGATTAAGTGAAGCCGTTACGAGATATTCATCGTCAAACATTAACGAATATCAATATTTCCAGTTTTTGATCAATAATTCGATAAATTTTAATTTAAACTATGAGTTTCAGGAAAATTTACATAAATTTAAATTTCTATCATAAAAGTCACTCCTACAGGAGTTATTTGTTCAAAAATTCACTAAGAAGTTTTTGTTCTAATGATATTTTTTGTAAGCTTTATTTGTAATAATTTAAAATGTCAATTGCATTGGCATTTCATATTATTACGGTTGTTTAGTATGTATTTTCAAATTTTATTCTACCAATTATACATAAAGTTTTTTGTGAGAGAGGCTTTTTGTTCTGAATTACATTACTTCTTCTGTTGGTACTCTAACGCTAGCGCCACCTATGTTGTTTTTCTTAACTATCTTCGTTGTCTACTTTTTTATCAGTACATTTTCAGTGCTCCAAAAACTCATCATTTCGTATACATGATAATAACAATTTTTTCGAAATAAGTCATTTTCTCATTATATAAATTCATTTATTATCAATAATTCTACAATGAATAAAGAAATACGTTTAATCGGTATACCTGTGCAAAAACTCACTGACCGTAAGTTACCAAAAGTGAAAGAGGTTATGAGAGTGTTTTTCTATCAACTTAAAGTTTTAAAGTTTTCAATCAAACAAAGTGCAAAAAATTCAGCTGACAAGGTTATTGAATTGTGGAAAATAAATCAGATCCCTACGAGTGAAGCTCCTAATGTAGTCAAAAAAATTCTCCGTTTTCATAGTGAGTGGTTGAAATTACAAAAAGATTTTAATAAGAAAAGTGATAAGGTAAAGGAAAAGGAGTTTCAGACTGATCTTGAACAATTATTCGACATTGTAAGTAAAAATTCCCTAAAAGGGGTGGATGATAACATTAGGAAGTTGTATTTGGATCAAAAATTCTGTACACACAAAGAGATTCTTTCGAATATTGTACCTGCGTCAAACTCAACTACAGATATGATGGAAATCGATGAAAGCAGTAAGTATCTGAGATAAATAATTGTTATAAATTCAGGTAGGAGTGTAAAACTTCCTTTATATTTATTATAAACAATGAGAATATCATTTTTCTACTTTACTTGCATTATAAATATCAGTATTCCTACGTATGACATTTGACTCGACGGTTTCTGGTACTCATGTTTAATTGCTTCTCATCATAATGAATAAGTGTTGGAAATTTTGTCTGTTTAATTTAAAAATTAACTCTTATTACAGACTTGAATCAGCCGTCTACCAGTCATGGGATTGTTTTAAGTGGAAAATCAGAATCATTCTCGACGCATACATTAAGTGGAACTACAAATTCTGGATCTGATTTGGAGTATGAACCCCGAATTCCGACAAAACGAGCAAAAATAAATGTCTTAACTCCTGAAGTCGTTTCTGCACTTGACAGAGCTAATGTCAGCAGTAGAAACGCGATGTTCATTATTGCTCCGGTTTTATCAGCTGTTGGTATAAAAATTGAAGATACAACGCTCAGCTATAGGTCCATCCAACGAGCTCGTATGGTTCAAAGAAAAGACATTGCTCAAGGATTAAAAGACAATTTTAAAATACACGATAAATACGTAGTGCATTGGGATGGTAAAATGCTAAATGATCTAATTGAATCCAAATCTGTGGAACGACTACCGGTTCTTTTAACTGCGTATGGTACTGAACAATTACTTGGAGTTCCAAAAATGAATTCTGGGACGGCAGTTAATCAAACATCCGCCATTTTATCAACATTGAGTGAATGGGGTATTATTAAGTATGTCAAGGCGATGTGTTTTGACACTACGGCTGTTAATACAGGTAATCAATCAATTACAAAAAATATTTTATTGTTGTCATTCTAGTTTAATTTCTATTTCTTACTGAATTTTACTATCAAAATGTATTAATCGTTTACTCGTTTGGATTTGAAATATAACCATTGATTTTTCTTAAATACTAAATTTAACGATAGTCATCTATTATTGTTGTTATATCCGGCGTTGCATGATATAAGCTAGGGTCTCCTTTTTCGCGCTGCAAAGTGCAGTGCTTGCAAAATTTGGAACCGCTTCACTCATTACAGACGCTACGCGGTTTAGACGCCACCACGTCTTACTAAAAAATTTACCTTCCCGACCAATCGGAAAATCGGACTCCCTTCCGGAGTCGCGATTTACCAAGTTTTAAAAACCCTGCGTAACAACGAATAGGCGTTCAGTTCAAATTATTGTTGAAGCAAGAAGCAGTTATTCTTGTCGAACCCGAGTGGGTCCGATACCTCGACACGTATCGGCTTTAATTATAATTTTCTTCCTAATTATCCTCATTTTGATTTCCTAAATTTGTATTTTCTCCTTACGCGTTAGAGCGCCCTTGAGCTTGTATCAAGAGCCCCGTTGTATTGAGTGATACGGTTCCTTACCAAAATTTATAATTTACATTTTAACGGCGAACATAGTGATTGTTTGCCGGAGTCGCTACTCCGGTTCCGAACTCTTTATTTTGTTAACTAGAACTAAGTGAAATTGTGTATTAAGTACAATATAACAGTGAAAACCCGAATTATTGATTGTTTTATTTTATATTAGTGTAAGTGTCAAATTCCCTTCAACCGATATCCTAAATTTACATCATCTTTTCTGTCGGCAATTCAAGAGCCCATCCGGGTTGTGTTCGCGAATTCACAAAAATATAAAATCCTAGCAGATTTCTGTAAGGAAAAATCAACGTGTTGTGTTCGAGCCTCTTTATCTCTCGGAACTACGCTATACAAAAATTTACTTATTATTATTTCGGACATAACAGTTAGATTTTTGGTGGCAGCGGTGGGATACCGGACACATAAAACAATACCTCTTGATCAAAGACAGTGAAGACAGTGAAAAAGATTTTTGTTTTTTATTAATTAATTAAAAATTTTTTTTTTATATTATTATCATTATATTCCTGGCATAACGACCACAGGTAGTTGCGAGACAGCTGCATCAGCAATTTAGAGGAAGCATCCGCGCGTGAGGTAATTGGACTCTTCTTACATACCTTCTTTCTCGGGCGGTGCCCAAGCTATACCAAGTTACCTTGATTGCTAGTAGAAATACGTGTAGGTGCGTATATATATATATATATATATATATATATATATATATATATATATATATATATATATGTATGTATTTGTTTGCATGTGCATGTGTTCTATTGCAATCAAATAAAACTTATCGTTCCGTTTGTGTGACTATCTACTTCTCGTGAATTTTGCCTATGAATTCTTTGCCTTCTTTAGTGTACGTTCTGGTATCCAGACGAATTCTCAGTCCGAAAATCGTTCTCGAATTCTCGCTGCTGACTTAGCAACGTGAATCTCTTGTTCGATCATAGGTCAGACGGCAAATTATTCATTTTAGCATCTAGTGATCAGGCGAAGCACTATCACTTGATCATAATCACTAGTAGTGCTGATGGTTCATCGCAAACGAGGCGGGTATAAATATCAAATACGTAAGTGCTATATCGACTACCTGGACGGCACGGTATACCACCCCCCTTTAATTGACTCCCGTTACTGGGAGGATCCCACTTTTGTGAATAAAGAATCCACCACCATAAACGTTACTCCGTCGAAGAAATCTACGCTCGTGAATCGTGCTCTTGTCTCACGCAGTGCAAATAATATATCAGAATCTCAAGTTACCAAACGTAAAGATTCGAAACCAGTCATCGTAAACAACACCTTACTACCATTTAATTTCTACAGACTATTGAACAACCGTCGGGACAACGTCACTAACCCCCCTACCAAGAAAGAAGAGGAAGTACCGAGTGAACAACCCTCGGTCGACCCTACCGACTAAATCCCGGCAATTCAAGCTCAATAAACAACACGACTAAAGATGAATCCCGAAGAACGAGCCGCGGACGACGCACGCAGAGCTGCAACGGATCGAGCACGAGCAGACGCGGAAGCAGCTCAGGAACAAGCCAGAATAGAAGCACAAGCTCGTTTAGCCGCCCAACACGGAATCCGATTATTTGACACCATTCATGATGAAATTGAAAAAGATTACTATCACCTTACTCGTGAAATGGAGGAATCACTGCCAACCTTTACCGGGGATGGGGACGTAAGCTATGAGGAATTCGACCGACGTTTGAGAGAATGGCTCCACATGATTCCAGAGACCAACCAACAACCTTTCATTGGGCGAATTCTCCGTAAATTGAAGGGTCGTGCGAGAAACGTCGTAGAGGATATGGAAATACGAACGGTCCAAGAACTTATTAACGTCCTTCGAAGCCACTTCCGATTGGGTGACCCACTACGCCTTTACCTGGGTAAACTAACTTCTATACAAAGAGGTACCTACGAGGCGGTGGAGAGCTACTACTATCGCCTCCGGTCCATCCTCCGGAAAATACAAGCTGCCGTTCCAGAAGCTGATCGAACAGCGATCACCAACCAAGCCCACCGGCTCGCGGTAGACGCATTTTTCGACTCACTTCCAGATTACCTCAAATGCTTGGCCTCCACTCAGCAATACAATACTCTGTCCGCCTTGTTCGAGGCAATTCAGGAGCAGGTCCTGAAATACGACAATAATATGAGGACTCAACACCCGAAGCCGCATCATCCAAATACCCAGCGAGGTTACTTCCCACCTGCACAAAACAATGGATCACGGGGTTATTTCCAAGGTAATCAACAACCCCGATATGCTCCACCGGTTCCTGCACAAGGACACCCATGGACCAAACCATTAGAGACAGAACTCTTCGTGGCACCAAAGCCAGCTGCTTTCGCTTATTCTGCCCAGCCTATGGCTGAGTACGACGGGGCGGAAGTAAAGGTCAATGTCCCGTACCACGTACTTTCGGGATACGCTAACCCAGGCTACTACGGACTACCTCCGTGTGGGGACTCGAACTGCGAAGTGTCAGACTGTGAGGAACCCCAAGCCCTTGCATTCACGGCAGGCGACCCCACAATCCCAAATAATTTCAGCAACCAAAACCACTTCCAAGGTCAACGGTTTCAGAATCCTTCAGATACCCCTTTTCGTCCTTATCCATACCGCCAAAAACCTTTTCAACCTTTTAACCCTCAGTTCTACCCAAATCAAAATAGACCTTACAGACAAAATTACAATCCAGGAGTCCTCTACACAACCTCCCAACCACAACCACCCATTCAAACCAACCCCTCCCTTCCAACGGCCTCGGAAGCTTCGCCAGTGCAGATCGAACGACACCTAAAGAGTTCTGAAATATGCAATTGTCCAGGTTGCCCGAGAAAAACCCTCAACAAAGATGAAGATCCTCTTGAGCCTTCTTTAAACTTGGCGGGCGCTCGCCAGAACGAGGTAATGACGAGCCCGCCCCAAGAGCCTCAACAAATAACTGCGGGAGCTTACCGCCTGCTGAAGCGATAAAAGGTATCGTACTTGTAACCGGCCGGGGACCTGTCATCACGGTGAAAAACATCCAACTCGCCGGCAACAAATGCGAAATCCTCATTGATTCTGGAGCAAACTACAACTTCATCAGTGTAGAAGCCCTTGCAAATGACACTACCTTCTTATTCAAGACATGGGACAAGTGGGGGGGATCGGAACCAACGTCCTACCAATCATCGGAATTATCACGTTAAGCATCTTCGATAAAATCGTTCCATTTAGAGTTGTACCACAGCGTTTAGGTGGCTATTTAGCCATCCTTGGCAACGACTTCTTGGCCAAGGAACAGGCAAATATCTCCTTCTACTGGTACACTCTAGTACTCCGCAGCAACCCCACGAAACCCATTCCGTTTGTTGTCAAGCGTGAAGGTTATGAGTCCCGAATTTTAGCCGTATGTAGTGGACCTAAAATCGAAACCACTTGCCCATCACTTTTGGGCAAATACCAGCGCTTCATTATTGATACTGGTGGGGATGTGACTATAATCAATCAATCCGCACTCCAACCAGGAATCCCCATTGACGTAACCAACCGATTAATTGCAAGAGGAATTAGCGGTGACCCAGTAGAAACCCTGGGCACCGTTGAATTAAAAATTTTTGGCACCCCAGTAAGATGCCAAGTCAGCAAAAACGACCTGCCCATTCCTGGAGTAGGAATTTTGGGTAACGACTGGTTAGAACGAGAAAAAGCTGAGATTTCGTACTATGAACAAACTCTCACAGTGTACGCCAGGCCTCGTGAACCAGTTCATTTCAGCCTTGATATTTACAATGCTCCTGCCTTCACCGTCCCTCCTAGGTCGAGGATGGTAGTGCCTATCCCAGTTAAGAACAAGGAAATAAGTCAAGGTTATTTACCCCGTATTGACTTACCAATAGGGTTATTTATGGGAGAAGCTCTCGTCAGCGTCGAAGATGGAGCTGCAACCTGTATGGTTTTTAACACGACGAATGAACCTGCAACACTGGAGATAGAACCACAATTCATCGAGGAATACGATTTCCAAGAAGAAGATCCTCCAGGTAGCTCGAGCGACTCTCCTAGTGAGAGCGTTTCTACAGATGCTACGACTAAGGAGGAACGAGCCAAGGAAATTTTGAAAAAAATACCATTACGACATCTGAATGTTGAACAACGAAAACAAATTTTCGAGATAATCCACGATTTTACTGATGTTTTCTATCTCTCAGGTGACAATCTGGTTGCGCTCGACAAGCGACCTGCAAAATTCCGACAATTACGGATAAACCAGTTCACGTGAAACAATACCGATTCCCTAAACAACACCAGGAGGAAATTCAACACCAGGTGGAAAATCTCTTGAAACAAGGAATCATCCGAAACTCTACATCTCCTTACAACTCACCGATCTGGGTAGTACCCAAAAAGGCGGATCCAAGGACGGGGGCCAAGAAATGGAGGATGGTAATAGATTTCCGAGATCTTAACAAGGTCTCCATTGGAGACGCTTTCCCGTTACCATCGATTCTCGGCATTCTCGACCAGCTAGGAGACGCAATGTTCTTTAGCGTGTTCGACCTGGCCAGTGGGTTCCACCAAATGGAAATGGATCCTCTCGATGCCCATAAAACGGCGTTCTCAACACCCTTCGGGCATTTCGAATACGCTCGCATGCCCTTCGGTATAGAAGGTGGCCCAGCAACGTTCCAAAGAATGATGAATAATGCACTGGGTTTCCTCCCCTGGATCCTTATCTATCTGGACGACATAATCTTACATGCAAGATCCCTGGAAGAACATGGAGTTCGACTCCGAAGGCTGTTACAAGCCATTCGGGACGCCGGCCTCACCTTGCAGCCAGACAAGTGTAAATTCCTCTGCACTGAAGTGGAATACCTTGGACACGTAATCTCCAGAGACGGAATTAAGCCCGATCCAAAGAAACTCAAGGCTATTCAGGAAGTTTCAACTCCGCGAAACCAAACGGAGATGAGAAAATTCCTGGGACTAGCAAATTATTATCGAAGATTCATCGATAATTATGCAATTAGGGCCAAACCTCTAACAGATTTGACAAGAAAGACGAAAAAATTTAACTGGAATCCAGAAGCCGAAGCAGCTTTAACCGACATCAAACTGGCTCTGTGTGAGAGTTCAACTCTCGCTTATCCAGATCTAAATAAACCGTTCATACTAGCCGTGAGCTCTTCAGATCAGGGCATCTCCGGTATACTGAGTCAAGAACTGGACTCAGCTGATGACATCGTCAACCCCGAATGGGAACCTCAAAAACATCCAGCAACAACTAAACTAGAACGTACTCCAAACGACAAGATAGTCGCTTGTGCCTCAAGGGTGCTAAGAGATGCAGAATTACGCTACACAGATGACGAAAAGGAATGCCTTGCTGTAGTGTACGCCATTCAACAGTTCCGTCCATACCTGTATGGAAGAAAATTCACGGTTCAAACTAAAAGAGCAAGCATCTCCTGGCTCCGTGATACCCGCGACCTCACCGACCGACAACGAAAATGGCGATCGAAATTGAACGAGTTCAAGTTCAAAGTCGTTGTCAAAACAAATGTCGGTGACCAGTATGCAGACGCCCTCTCGTTCAACCCGGAGGGCCGAGAACGCGAAACAGCTGATCCAATGCCGACGGAAGCTGTACAAGAAACATCATTCTCAGAGACAAACCAAGCCAAATACGAACTTCCTCAAGTGGCATTATTACCTGCTACCGGAGTAGATAAAACGTCCTCTGCTGTACAAAAACGTGGTCGTGGCCGTCCTCCTGGGCCGGCAAAGCGGCCTAAACTTCCAAGCGCTCCAGAGGTCCGAACCACGATCGCATCACGCCTTCGCTCCGAACTCCGTCGTGGATCACATAAAACACCGATCAATTATCGAGAACCCAAATCCAGCAGCGACGACGATGAATCTCGAGACCTGTCGACGAACTGGGCACCGATGATGTTTTCGAACCACTAGAGGGGGGGAGGAATGACCTCCACTGTGAGAGACCCAGTGCGAGAGCTTCGGCCTGCAACTTATATCGATTCAGGAGATGAAGGAGACGAGGACGTGGAAAAGCAACGACGACCCGGCGAAATAATAAAAGATAAAGCACCTTTAGTTCCCGGCATAAGTCGTAAGTCAACAACCCAGTTCGCTGCAAGTGTAAACCAATCCATCAAGAAGTTCGAAGAATGGGCAAATCAAAAGGGCGGGCTTCCTGGCTACGTCATATTTTCAAATCATAATGAAGTTAAACAGATTCCGAATTATTTTTTTTGATAAATTGGGAAAATTTTTTTTTGGCATAATTAAAAATTAAATAGAAAAAAAAAATTATAATTACTTACCAAAATGAATCAAATAATTGATTAAATAAATAAAATTCTCTTTTCGAAACGACAAAAAAAAATGGTATTCACAACGAACTGTTGCACTGCACTAATATGACTAAACACTCACATATAATGACGTAGAGAATTAGTCGGTTGAAGTGTAACATAACACGCTGGAATGCGAGATAAATCTCAGTAAAATAAACTTCAACTTCTTTTAAGACACTAAAATTTTCATCAATGAGAGTAACAAAGACAGAAAAAAAAAATATTAAATTATATTCCAACATTTTCTTTTTTTTTCTTTTTCTCTCTTCCAGTTGTAAAAGATATAAATTTTCGGCTTAATCCTGTATACATTTTCTTTTAAAATCATTGCCTATAAAACTTTTCATTTTTCAATTGATTTTGTATGTTAAACATTATAAGTTATAATAATTATCAGCATGTCAGTTAAATAAAAACAAAAAAAAAAAAAAAAAAAAAGGAACAAGCCCAAACTTTGCACCGAAAACAGGACACCCGGACTTTCAAAGTAAGGGCACCGCAAACGTCACCCTTCCTTTGGGGGGGGATGCTGTTATATCCGGCGTTGCATGATATAAGCTAGGGTCTCCTTTTTCGCGCTGCAAAGTGCAGTGCTTGCAAATTTGGAACCGCTTCACTCATTACAGACGCTACGCGGTTTAGACGCCACCACGTCTTTCTAAAATTTTACCTCCCCGACCAATCAGAAAATCAGACTCCCTTCTGGAGTCGCGATTTACCAAGTCTTTAAAAACCCTGCGTAACAACGAATAGGCGTTCAGTTCAAATTATTGTTGAAGCAAGAAGCAGTTATTCTTGTCGAACCCGAGTGGGTCCGATACCTCGACACGTATCGGCTTTAATTATAATTTTCTTCCTAATTATCCTCATTTTGATTTCCTAAATTTGTATTTCTCCTTACGCGTTAGAGCGCCCTTGAGCTTGTATCAAGAGCCCCGTTGTATTGAGTGATACGGTTCCTTACCAAAATTTATAATTTACATTTTAACGGCGAACATAGTGATTGTTTGCCGGAGTCGCTACTCCGGTTCCGAACTCTTTATTTGTTAACTAGAACTAAGTGAAATTGTGTATTAAGTACAATATAACAGTGAAAACCGAATTATTGATTGTTTTATTTTATATTAGGTGTCAAATTCCCTTCAACCGATATCCTAAATTTACATCATCTTTCTGTCGGCAATTCAAGAGCCCATCCGGGTTGTGTTCGCGAATTCACAAAAATATAAATCCTAGCAGATTTCGTACGGAAAAATCAACGTGTTGTGTTCGAGCCTCTTTATCTCTCGGAACTACGCTATACAAAAATTTACTTATTATTATTTCGGTACATAACATTGTTCACAGGAATTCACAAACGGTACATGTAAGGAAATTGAAAAAGATTTTGGGAAGAGAGTGATCTGGTATCATGTCGTCATCACATTTTTTGAGATTCGTATTAAGGGGCGCATTTGAAGTATTTTGGCCTGTGTCATCTGGCCAAATGTACAGATGTTTGGAGGTTTAAAAAATTTTGGGATGATATAGATTATAATTTAAATCTGGTGTTGAAGATGCTGTTGTTGCTGATATCATTTCGAATAAAAAAGATGAATCTCTAGTTTTATTACGAAATCTTTACAGGTATGATTAATCTGTGATTAAATTAATAAAAATTTCGTTATTTTTGACAAATTTTTATTTTTGATAGTTACTAACCCCGTAGATGATTATAAAGAATTATTGGAATTACATTGATTTCCTTGGAGAAATGCCTCAAGAAAAGATTTCTTTCAAACGTCCTGGTGCTGTTTCATCATCTATGATGGATGCTAAGCCATTTATAGTTGAAAATGTATCTATTCAGAGACGAATTCAAACTCTCTCAGAAAGAATTGCATGGTCTTCGTCATTTCTGTATTTTATAGTCACATGTATTAAAAGCTTGGTTTTCATCACTTCTGCAACAACTGCTGCTTTATCATGACTTGCAGTTTATGAAAAATTTATTGGAGTACAAACATATCAATCCTTTGATTTCTTCAGCTACGTGTGAAAAAAATGATTTCGCACTTATGGTATTTGAGCGATGACTTGCCATTTTATCACTGTTTGACGATGGCGTTCCATTAGAAGTAAAAAAAAGTATTGTTGAAGCCGTTTAATACTCGTGAAGGTACAGATTTAAAGCTAAAAGATTTGTAATTGCTAAAAAAGATTTGAATTCATTGGTGCAGAGAACTCTGAGTGACTTTGTGTCTAAAAAGTCATTAAAATCTTTTAAAAATCTTCGATCTACCGTATGACTTTCTTGATGTCGATGTTGAATTAGGCCTACTAATGAGAGTTATCTCGAAAATAAGAAATACTTTCAACAACTAGAAAGTTGTCAATGATTCAGCAGAGCGAGCTGTTGCATTGGAA
>RJVT01000285.1:0-46909 GCA_018835575.1 Cotesia chilonis
GATAAATCCATGGTTCAACGTTAGAATCCATGGTACTAATAGTTTTAATTTTTTGTAGTTTTATTCCTGATAGTCACGTACGATTCAGGAATGTCTCCTCTGCCGTAGTTGCAAAACTGCAGCCACCTCATTAACTCTTTGGAAATTATATCGGCCTCGGTCCATGCCCTTTTCAATGTAAACAGTAACTGTAATTCAGGTTCTATGTTATCATTCGCTGTCTTGGCGCTATCCAGTTCATCTTTCATCATTTGATACGAATGTACAAATATATGTGTTCTCTTATCACCGTTTCGATGGTACTGACAACATCTAAATCTAATTTATTATTTGAGTGCATCTAAATTGCGAAGCTTCGTTGGCGTCTATTATGAATAATTGTCCATTCGTAGGGTTTTCGTTAACCTCAGGATACAAAGATTCATTAATTTGGTAGTAAACCTGACCTTGCAATTTAAAACAGAACGGGCCTGTGCGACTATTGCGAAATTGGACTAAATTAGCATTGAAAGATGCAAAGGAAAATGAACTATTATAATAACGTATTCGTTCGAAAAAATGATGTGATTTTTCATCGGTCCCATCAAAAAGATGTTTAACGGAACTGGCATGTCTGGTAAATCATCAAGAGCAACTTCACCATGACTGCAACAATCGTTAAATGAATGTTTCTTGTTAGCGACTCGTTCTGCGGAAAAGTGTTTCGCGGTGCAGTGAGAACATGTTAATGACATCGGACCTAAGTAATTTTCACCAATATTAATTTCATCTACATGTAGTTCTGAATTTCCATCAGAATCGTAACCACGGACGTTTCTGATAAGACTTTCATCACGAATACTTGATTCTACTGGTGGAGGTCTAGATGTTGACGGATGATCTATAATGTCTGATTTATTAAGTAGTATAGTATCATGTTTATCAAGGTCATGTATACGAGTAGTTTTAACAATTTTTGGATCGAGGCTATTTTTTTCGAATTACTCCTGGTCAATCGTTTATCAGCATTTCTTTTATCTTGTCTTTGTCTTTTAATTAACTCTTTTTCAATTGGATCACGCTCGATTTTTCTCCGTGGCATGATGACAAGAGGAAGCAAAAATCGAACGATATAAAAAATAAGAATGAATCAAATATCAATAGTTAGCTATGTTACTGCTGTAACATCATAAGTTGATATGAAAATAAGAGCTGTAACGAAAATGATAATTAATATATTGAATTATAATAAATTACAATAGTAGTGATGATATCAAATGAACCGTCTATTTAAGTTATCTGCTTCTATAATTAATAATTAAAAAAAATTAAGAATCCAATAAACTCGTTGGGCTTAGAAAGCAAATTTATTTGGCTGTCATTGAACAGCGTATTTCATTATCTTATATTTTATTTCTATTCGTCACATATATATCTAAAGTCTTTTATCTAATTCCTATATATAAATATGTATTTAATTATTTAACGTTATATTTCGTTAAAATGTATATATGATTGTTAAATGATAATTTAAATGAAGTAATATTTGTTATATATCGGAATAAATAGATTCCTTTACTTATATTCTTAATTTCTATTAGACTATTGACCAAGTTCAATTTACATAACGTTCTATATATTTTTTTCAATTCATCAATTACATTCAAATAATGTCATTTATACAGTTTTAAAATCTATAATCCTAGATCTGGTTCTATTTCTGAAATTTTATGTCCACCTCGTAAACCAAGTTACAACTTTCATAGATCCTGGGTTGAACCGTCTTCCAGTATTATTAAGCGGATGTCTTGACCTTCCGTCAGCACGCAAAATTATTAGTTCCTAAAACAACAAATCAAAAAATTTTTACTATGTGCATTGGCTAATATCAATTAACGAAAAGAAAAATTATTATCTCGTTATTCCAACCAGAAGCAAAATTTCAATACATACTTACCCTTACATGGGATAAAAAATATCAATTTTTTTTTGCCAATATCTGTTTCCAGAGTAAACCGAATTAGATCATAAGACAGAAAATTCAAAGTCAAAAGTCAGATACAATGAAAAAAATACACATCATAAGGAGTGTCAATAATACACCTAGCTTATAAATTTAAACAAAAACCATATTAATAGTACAACGCACAATTCAATAGACGTAGATATATAAATAATAATATTTCAAAATAACTGAACGCACAAGGAATCTAATCAGCAATTAAATTTTGCAGTACCGTATTAATTAAAATATTCTTTATTCGTCGTATACTTAAGATACATAAATCACGTTCGATTCAATGTTAGGAAAATATTTCCATTTCAGGCTATGTTCACATTACAAATATGCGCTTGCGCAGACTATATCCCATAAATCAGGCTCATGTGTACAAAAAAAAAACCCGTAACACACGTGATTGAAATTAACGTTGAACGATTTTATAACTTATTTATAATGATTAATTAAATATAATACGTACAATGTATTTATTTCATTGTAAAAAATACATGAGATGACAATTGATTCATTTCATCATAAAGAATAATTATAATTAAAGAAAAATTGGATTAAATGTTCAAGGAAAATGAGTAAATTTACACACACGAAAATAATATTTATTGATGATTCAACGTATCATAATGTTATTTAACAAAACTTAATAAAAAAGTAAACTGAAGTGGAACAATCGGTTGAATACCATAATATAATAATACTTTTAACTTTATGTATCAATAATAAGTACTACGTTCAAAGATGTCGTTACTTTAATTATAAAATAAAAATATAAAGCGAAAAACATTCATGTCAGTGCATAATTAAAGTTAGACTTTTACACCACTAAAAATAAAAACATAAGTTAATATTTTAATTTTACTATACTTATACAAATACTAATTTTTTATCTTAATCAGTCTCAATTATAATAAATAATTATAAAAATAAACTCAACCTTACAATTATTTAATCAACATATCAATTATTTGTCTTATTTAATGATTTGATTATAATCAAATCATAATTTTTCAATTAAGTAGCAGTATCAATAAGTTTTACGATGAATCAACTCAAAGAGCCAATAGTTACAATTATATTGCATCGTCTGTCCTTCTTATCTTAATAAGCGTTTCATTTACTTAAGTTGAAATAAAAGTATTTATCATGAGAATAACATATTAAATTATGCCTTAGCTTATAACACAGTGAATGAAAAAATTAAAACATCATTCCATATGTTTTAAAAATATTTAAAAAAATATCAATCAATACTGCTCGATCGTAACCAAAACAATAGACGCATGCAAATTCACTCGCGAACTACTTTTAGAACGTTTTAGAACTACTTTCAAATACTCTTAGCGCTAATGAAATATATTAATTTATTTATTGGTCATAGCGCGTTTTTTTTTAAATTAAATATACCTTATTAAATTTAAATAAAAATTAAATAAAAAAAAATAAATATTTATCCAAATTATATCAGAATAAACAGTGGCAAGTATCTAATATGTTATAGTACACAGTAAAAAATTTTGCGACATTGCGTCAAAAAATTTTGTGTTAAAAAGTTTTATGTTAAATATTTAACGCTGTTTTGTGTTTAACAATAAATGTTAAATTTACGTATAAAAGTGTTAAATAATTAACACAAAAATTTTTAATATTAAATTTTTGACGTAATAACGCAAAATTTTTTTACTGTATATTATATACGAGAAATTAGATTTCTACGCACTTGTTCTTATCGAACACTAAATTAAATACAATCCTTTAATGTAATGATTTTTAAAAATAGCTCGAGAAAATTTTTCTTGAAAACAAAATTAAATACGGTCGATACGAATGAAAAAAATAATAACGTACATTCATTGGAATTGTCAATTTGCAAAACTTGTCTTAATAAGCTGATCATTACTTTAAAAAAAAAAAAAAAAGAAAATAATAAAAACATAAAACTGAATAAAAAAGCCAAAATAAGTTCAAGATTGATAGCAAGAAGTTACTGCTCATCCATTTTTGATCCAACAGTTTTTAGTGGTTCCTGTAGTGCGTTAGATATTCAGCTAATGGAGATTTAGGCTCTTCAGAACGCCTTCGTTTGGCGGATTGAGCATCAGGAGTTCTAAATCCAGCTTTGATCGCATTAGTTGGCATTACTTCGTCATCCACGACTTTTACATCGTTGAAAGAGTTACACTGGATGTAAGGAAGTCCGTCTACAAGAACAATACACAATTAAACATAAAATTAATCCGTCAATAAGTAACGTAAATTATCACCTTTGAGTACTTACGCAATCTTTCTCGATTTACTTGACCTTGAACTTGAACGTGGACCCCGGGTGTTAATTTATCCGCCATAACTTTGACATAAGAACGTACTTGTACTTTTATTTTATACTCACCGTCGGTGATAGAACCAGAAGAGTAAGAATTATTATTATAGGATACTTCTTCGATTCATCTTTCACATAACCTGTCAGAGAAACCATCCCGAATTCCTCCGATATCTCAGAAATTGTTACAACTTTCTTTTTCAAAGGCATAGTTGATGGGGCAGGCCATGTGACTGTTGTATTAGACTGAACAGTCAATTCTTGTGAAACGACATTTTCCGCTGCTTGTGCGTAAAGCGGGTCAGCTGGTAAGCATTTCAATCGGGAAAACTTAAGGACCTGCAATCAACAAATTAATAAAGTAAATGATGAATAACGACACAATTCAATAGATAATTTTATAATTAATTTAAAAATAAATTTAAATATTTAAATAACAAACAATTCTTACCATATTTGGTTCCACTTTTTGCTGATAAAGAGAGACCTGTCTGTCCCAGACCAGAATTCGAATTTGTCTACCGGTGTTATTTGTCATGACAAAACGAAACAATTTTTTCCACTTTTTACGAACTTGACTCCGTCAACCCACGCCACTTTTCCTTTAAACGACCTATAATAACACCAAAGATAGTAAATTGAATGAAAATTAAATTAGCCGACATCTAAAAATTTTTTTAATTTTTTTACTGAAAAATTTATTACAAAAAAATTAAAAAAAAATCATTTGTAAAAAACTTGAAAAACTTTAAGTATTAAAAAAATTTTTTTTTATTTTTATTTAAAAAAAATGAACAAAAATATCAACAAATTAAAATCGTCGGCTAACTTTATTATTATGTAAATGTAAATTGAAACTGAATAATCAACTATAATGCACTGATCACTATTGTTTAAAGATTTATTGAAAAAGTACTTACACCATTGTGTCGCCATTGGCAAAAGCGTCTATTTCATCATTTGTTGTAAAATCGGAAACATCACCATTAGTTGGATCACCGTTAGCCATGATTAAAATATTTTTTTATAATCTTAAAAGTGATTATAATTTAGCTGATCTAGGTAATAAATCTTTTATTTAAGAACGAATAGTAATAACGGTAAAATAAAACGTAATTGATTGTTAGACACAATCTAAAGGCACTGCTAAAGTGAACGCGAGGCTGCACGTGTCGTAGCTCGAACGAAAAGAAATATTTCTTTTGTCCTTCACGAGATCACCCGTAACCGGAAATGGCGCATAATATTTAGTATAAAAATTATACATGCGTATACAACGCAATTTTGTGTTAGAGAAAGCTAAAATCATTCGATACGCCACCTATAAAATAATTTTAATTTTTACCACCTATTTTGTAGACTTGAAAGGTAATAACGACTTTTACAAGAAGATGGCACTCTACGGCAATTGGTTTGGTTTACAAAGCAATTATTATGTATATAATTTATTTATATTAATTAAATATAAATATATAATATAATTAAATTATAAGATTTTAAACATGCATGGTGATATTATTATATTCATTTTATAATTAATAATTATTTCTTATCTATTTTTATTTTTTATATTTAAAAAGAATTTTGTTTTATATATATTTATACTTGAAATGTTTCGATAATATATGTCGATACATTAATATGTTCACGTATTAGTAACTGACCAATGGTAGAATTAAGCGGGTAAATGTTCAGCCAATAATGAATCGTGGGCCATTTTTTGCGAGTATCGACTAATGACTAACTTCAAGACTCCATGTATTTTATAGTAAAGGATAGATGGATAATAATAAAGTTAGCTGACATTATTGATATTTTGGTTTCTTTTTCTCTTATTAAATTAGAACTCAAAATATTTATAAAAAATTGCACTTATAGTTTTTTAATTTTTTTACAAATGAAATTTTTTTTTATTTTTTTGTAATAATTTTTTCAATAAAAAAAATTATAAAAAATTTTTAAATGTCAGCTAACTTAATTTTAAATTATTATTATTATTATAAAACTTACTTTCTGAACTAGACAAGTTTCATCGGCAGCTGTATCCAGAAATTTATTAATTTCATCCCATGTCAATATCTTAGATTTTTTTGATCGGAAACCTTTTGAGTTATTTTTTCAAAAAAGTTATAAGCTTTGTAAATTTTTGCAAGTCAATTCCATGTTTTAGGTTAACCAATGTCTTAATCATTGAATATTTAGACCACAGAGTTGATGGTGCGAAATTTTTGGAAAGTTGATTGAAGTACACCAAAAATACATCTTCAGTAAGATTTTAATTTTTTTTCAATTGTCCAATCCATGAATTTTTGATAAGTTCGATTATATTCTTTGCTGGATTTCGCTGCGACCAAATTGTTGGTGATATTTTGAGCTTCAGCTTGAATGTAGTCAGTACCCTCTTCGTCATTGTCACTCATCGCTGACGTTTCAGATGAGCTCATCTTAGTGTTTTTAATTATTTTATGACTATTTAACTTTTTAAATTATTAACTAAATCACGTAAATTATATCACAATTGATGTGTTATTATTGCCGAGATATTGCACTAATGGCGTCTTGACAGCTGTTCTGAAGCTTGATGCGTGTGAGTACTGACGCGCATAGTGTCGCACATGTGCACTAATGGGTAAACCGAGGATAGAAAGGTAAACCGAGGATAGAATGTATCACTTGGGTCTCAGATAGAATGGATAGAATCCGAATTTTGGGCCTAGGTAGGATAAAAAAGATATTGAGAATAAAATTAATGTTATTATATGAATATATTACATTTCTGATCTAATAAAAATAAATAAAATTGTTAGATTTAACAAGTTTTATGAAGTTAGAAAAGTTTTTCATCCGATCCTTGTAAGTATGAGCTGAAGCAAATTTTTTTTTATGATAAAAAATTCGAGTCCTCAAAAACGATTGTGAGAATTCACTTAATTCATATTTGTTTTGATTATTTAGAGTATCGACAAGCACGAAAACGGTCCATTTCTTTAGGATTTTAACAACAAAGGACAGAAAAACTAAATTATGCATGGACAATGAATGAAATTTTTATACAGCTGCCTGCTGAATAGAAAAGCGCTCTGCTGATAATCAAAAATCTAGTCTTTCTAAAATATTTAAAGAAATCCAACGGTACAAGTTTTTTCTATTAAATTAATTATTCTTCACCAATGAAAACAATTGAAATTATAATTTTTCGGTCAATTACATATCCTGGCCCCCAATCTACCGTCTGTTTGACTGCCGCTTATTTCTAAGTGAGCGACCCAGTACAGTACCACAATAAAAAGATATTGAGAATAAAATGAATGTTATTATATGACTATATTACATTTCTGATCTAATAAAAATAAATAAAATTGTTAGATTTAACAAGTTTTATGAATTTTGAATAATTTTTCATTTGATCCTTGTATGTATGAGCTGAAGCAAAATTTTTTTTTATGATAAAACATTCGAGTCCTCAAAAACGATTGTGAGAATTCACTTAATACATATTTGTTTTGATTATTTAGAGTATTGCCCTAATAAAAGTTCTGCTTACACCAAGGGTTGTCGCTGCTTCTGCCAGTCCTGCTACTACTGCTTCTCCCATTCGACTTATCATATCAGCGACAGGCAACGTGTCACTTCTTCTGCAATAAGGTTCACCGCCACCAATGCTGAACGTATTTGATCTTGCGCAAATGCCTGCTGAACCAATGCTGTCGCCGCCACGAATGATCAATCAACCAGGACCATCTGTTGAAAAAAAAAAGAGACATCGTCATTGTTCTTTGGAATTACTAAGCCCAGATCGATTTGCATTGTCCCCGACGGCAAAAAGACGTAAAAGAAAATGAATCAGCTGTCCACTAATAGCGTGTATAATGTATTAATTTCATTCAAAGTTTTTGATTGTCACAATACATTGCCAATTAATGAAAAATAACGAATATTTTAAATTTTTTATTGATAATTTGTACGCATTCTGCTGAACATCGTCGACCTCACCAATATATCGGAAATTTATGATCCAACCCTTACATCTTATTATGCGTGCAGGATAATATAACTTTCCGGAATTAAAATTATAATTAATTAAAATAGAGTATTGTAATATCTTGATTATCAATATAGTGAATATTCGTATTTAATTTGGGATTTGGAAAAATGGTTCAAAAACAATAGAACAAATATTTATAAGTAAACATTATCTTTTATTAATATAAAATAAAAAAATATCCTCTCGTTAACATAGAATAAAATTATAAATAATAGTAATAATCAGTTTTTACTTACGGCCTTGCAGGCGAGCGTCTTTGCTTTTCTTCTGAGGACAGGCCGTGTAGCGATGACTTGTTGCTCTTTTGTTTCCTCGGAATCCGAAGGTTCGAGTGCATTTTTCGCTGAACCCTGCTGCCCTGATGGCCTAATAAACTTTCTTGCTGAAGATTTACCTTCAGTGCTCGAAGCTCCTGGCTGGTCGTTATTTACTTGATTCTCAACCGCCTCTTTAGCATCCTGCTCAGCTTTTTTAATATCTATTTCAGCTGTCTGCTCAGCTTCCTCCTTAGCTGCCTCCTTTTCTGCTAGTTCAGCTGCATGCTTAGCTCTCTCCTTCTCTGCTAGTTTAGCTGCTTGCTTAGCTGCCTCCTTTGCTGCTAGTTCAGCTGCCGCCTTTTCTGCTAGTTCAGCTGCCGCCTTTTCTGCTAGTTCAGCTGCCGCCTTTTCTGCTAGTTCAGCTGCCTCCTTTTCTGCTAGTTCAGCTGCATGCTTAGCTGCCTCCTTTTCTGCTAGTTTAGCTGCCTGCTTAGCTGCCTCCTTTGCTGCTAGTTTAGCTGCCACCTTTTCTGCTTGTTCAGCTGCCTCCTTTACTGCTAGTTCAGCTGACTGCTGAGCTGCCTGCCCAGCTTCTTTCTTGGCTGCCTGCTCAGCTTCCTCCTTGGCTGCCTGTTCAGCTGCCTGCTTTGCAGCCAGCTTTCCATTCTTGTCGTTATTTATTTTAGCTCTTTCCGATGCGCCCAAAGATTCAGTCTCCTCTACTACATAGGTTTCAATGTCAATCGTTGCTTGAACATCTAACATCGACGGTTCTAACAATTTGCAAGATTTATTACATAAAAGATGCATACTAATTCCGTTGATGTCGTTATTCTCCGCTGTTTGAAGTATAGTAGTTGGATGCAGATCATTCCGCTCTTCCAGACTATTATCTTGATTTTCATCGTCTTTTTCAGAAGATCCTAGTTGCTCGACTTCAGCGTTCTGCTCTAGGGATGTCTCTTGTTTTTTGCCAGTATTTTCATCACTATTATTACGATTGATTGGGTTTATTCCTACATCTGTCAGCAATATGACAGGATTCTGATTATTAACTTCGTAATTCGATCGTACACTGTTTAATGATTTTTTTCCCATATCATGTCGAGAACTCACCCTAAAAGTTGATCTTTTTTTATTTCCTGATAAACTGTTTACCACGTCGAAATCTTCGCTTGATGAGGAAATGCCGCGTTTATCCTTTTTTGAAATATTTTTTTTATGTTTTTCATTGTTATTACGTGTTCTATTTGCGATCTCTCTCCTTTTTCTAACTTTGTTCAATCGAATGCGAATTGACTCAGCAGTGAATGGACTGCTACTGTCCTGGTTATCGGAAGAGTTGTCCTGATCCATCGACTCCATCGGAGTGGATGTCCGAAGAGTCCTATCTCTCAAAAATGCGTTATAACTTTCAGCATCCAGTGTAGTTCCTTCAGCATCTCCGGTTTCAGCATTTTGCTGTTTGTGATGTTCCAGACTAATCCATTTTTCCGCTAGCTTCACGTAATTTTATTGTCTTCAAAATGTTGCGATCTTACTACATTCCTACGACATCGACGGCGGCAACAACATAAACACATAACTATTTCTCCATCTTTATTTGCTGATGAGATGTTTCTTCGGAAGATGCTAAAGTCGTTGGGCATTGTGCGCTGGTTGAAGGATTTTCTAGTGCTAATTTAGATTTTTTTAAATGTTTACTATTCAGCGAGTTGCTCTAATCCGTCTCTTCAGCAGAACGAGAACGTTTGGACATCGTTGTTTTCTTCAAAGCTAGTGATGGTCTTTTGATCTTAGGTTCGTCATCTGTTTCCGATGAATCACTCGAATTTTTATTTTTACACTTCATCATAAGGTTTCTGTTTGCTCTAGCCCTTGAAACAATTTCCTGATGTTCCTTTTTTAGTTGCACCTTTTGTTTTTCTAACCACTTGATGGTATTAGTCTCCCCCAGCTGACCATACGTGGTATCTTTACATTTTTTAAATTTCTGTAGTGGAATCTTAAAAAATGATGAAAAGCAATGCACCTTAACCGTTCAAAAAGTGATTCTGTCATGACTCGGTTAGGGTGCACCATGCTGAAGGTAACATTAATTATGTGTCTGCTAACGCCTCCTGCTTTTGAATTTTGGAAATTTTCTAGTATATCCTGAGGTAAATTGTCTAGTGCTTGAACAAACTTCTCTGACAGGGTTTTAAGCTATGCAGGCCCTTTGGAAGGTATAGTTTTTTTAGGTGATTTGAACTTCTCTTGTAGATCCTCTTTTATAGGAATAACGTCGTACATAATTACATATTTAATACTTTCGTAGAAATTTTTCTTCTTGCTTTTGATAAATTCGAGTTGATTTATGAAATTTTTAATATCATCGATATCAGTCTACGAATCAATGTTATTTTCAGCTCGATATTTATTATATAGAATAAGAAACTCATTGTAAGACACGTCATTTTCCAAAATACCGCGAAACTGCAAAAAAAAAAATTTTTCATGATTAAGTTGATGAAATTAGTACCTTAAAAAATAATTACTTAAAACTATTGTTTGGATGTTGATGACCTAGGATTATATCTATATTTACTATTGATCAATACTGCTCGTGAGATCAACAAAGTGCTGTGCATTATTTATCCGTAGCTATATAATTTAAATAATTATTTAAAAAATTATTAGATGTCAGCTAATTTTAGTATCATTAATTAATGATACAAAAGTCAGCTGATATCTAATAATTTTTGAAATTTTTTTAAGCATTAAATTATTAAAACATAACCTTACATAATAATGAAAATTAAATCAGCCGACATCTGAAAATTTTTAGAAGTATTTTATTAATTAAATTAGAGGTAAAAAATTTTTGTGTTTTAATTCCACGTGTAGAAAATTTGAACAATTTCAAGTGCAATTTTTAAAAAATATTTTTTAGTTCTAATTTAGTAAAGAAAAAAAAATCAAAAAATTTAAAATGTCGGCTAGCTTTAGTATTACACGGGTGAACATGAAATTTGACTTTGATTGCAAAGCATTAAATTTCGGTAGTTTAGGTCGTAATAAGACGGAAAAAAATATATGGCATGAAAAACTTTGCTTTTGTGCTTAGAAGACTGATTGAACGAAATTTTTAAAAATCTCGGATTTTAATTTTTGATTGAAAATAAAACTATTGAAATAAAAATGTTTATTATTTTTATTAAGTTTTACTATCAAATTAGCTTACAGAAAAGTGGAAAATAACTTAAAAGTGCACACTTTTA
Source organism: Cotesia chilonis (assembly GCA_018835575.1). Taxonomy (NCBI): domain Eukaryota; kingdom Metazoa; phylum Arthropoda; class Insecta; order Hymenoptera; family Braconidae; genus Cotesia; species Cotesia chilonis. Next base: position 11,876 of record RJVT01000285.1, read on the forward strand.
CTTTTTCTTTTATGTTCATAGCTACTTTCTCTCAATAAACCCCAAATATAGTCGCCCATCATGTTTTCATTGTATTGGCCTTGATAGCGTTGTTCAAAATTCATGATGTCCTGATGGAAACGTTCTCCTTGCTCTTCGGAATAGGCTCCCATATTGTTTTTAAATTTATCCAAATGAGCATGCAGCATATGTACTTTTAATGACATCCTGCAGCCCATGGCCTTAAAATTTGTAAGCATATCCTCAACCAACTTTTCGTAGTTTTCAGCTTTATTATTTCCTAAAAATCCAGAAACTACTGCTTTAAAACTGTTCCAACTTGCTTTTTGAGTACGATTCAGCAACGTTGGAAATTTTCATCGGCGAAAATCTGTCTTATTTGCGGACCAAAAAAACCCCAGCTTTAACCTTTGCTTCCGATAACTTCGGAAAAAATTTTTTTAAGTATCCAAAAGCTTCTGAAGTTTCATCCAGTTTTTTAACAAATTGTTTCATCAACCCTAACTTAATGTGCAAAGGCTTAACATTCAACAATCGGCTCAAATTTGACGTTCTGTTTTCCGACACACAATTCTGTTCTTACAGGCCATGACCGTTGAATATAGTGTTTAGAATCCGCTCTGCTATCCCACAAGCACAAATAACACGGATACTTTGTATATCCACCCTGTAGCCCCATTAAAAATCCCACCATTTTAAAATCTCCAATCAGCTCCCAGTTATACTCACGATACTTTACAGATTCAAGCAAAATTTTGACACTTTCATAATTTTCTTTAAGATGTACTGAGTGAGCAATTGGAAGAGACGGAAATTTATTTCCGTTGTGCAATAGAACTGCTTTTAAACTTTTTGTAGAGCTGTCAATGAATAAACGCCATTCGCTAGGGACACAGGGTATGCCAATTGCTTCAAACATACCTTTAATGTCATTACAAAAACAAAGTCCATCTTCCTTCGTGAAAAACGTTGCAAACATTTCATGCCTAGTCCGCTGATCCGTGATCTTAACATCATCAAGCAAATTCCACTGTTTTAACCGAGAGCCTAGAAGCTCTGCTTTATTTTTTGGCAAATTTAAATCTCTAATTAGATCGTTAAAATCTTCTGAAGTAATGAGATAGTGTTTTGGTTGTTCAGGTGTAGGCAAAAACTCCTTATCGGAATTACTTTTATAAGAACTAAAAGATGAGCTACTTTTCTGCGATAATTTTTTTGGTGGCTCAGGTACTGGTCGTGTCAGGTCGTGAGCAATTGGAGCAGAAGAAGATTCGAGGTCAGGATATTCAATAGGTTTTGCATTTTTACCTCTACGTCTTTTACTCGGATTCACCATACAAAAGTAGCAGTCAGTAATATGGTCTTTTGGTTCTCGCCAAATCCTTGGTATTGCAAATTTCATAGACCTTTTCTCACCTCGATACCAACCTAAAAATATAAAAATAAAAATTAATATGTCTATTATTTTGGATTCATCGCTTAATTAAATAAAAATTGCTTACCTTCCAAACACCTTTTACAATAACTACAAGCAACATGTGGAGCCCATGGCTTATCTTGATTCCGTACAGGACAGTCAAAATATGCTTCATAGGCTTCACAGAGAACGTGAGATGTCTTTAGTTCATATTTCACGTCTCGAACTTTAATAAATTGACCACATATAAAACAAAATGCATCAGCATCGTATTTGCACTTTCGTGACGACATTTTAAGTTATTCTGGGCTTGTAAATAACACCTGATGGTTGTTTATCACTCGGGTGCCATCTAGCGGCACAGTGTAAACGTTAATACCCCACTCTCACCGCGCGGTCTTTTTAAAAATATTAAAATCAATTAAAATTTATGAAAAAATTGAAAAATGAGTATTATTATTATAACTATTACAAAATCAAACTTTATACCGAAAAAAGATATTTTCTTTTCGTTTTTGTGCATAACTAACTGGAAAATAATAGTATAAACTTTAGGACAAAGAACGAAATTTTTTTTTGTAGGGTCGTGTAATATTATTAATATTAATTAATTAAATATATGTATTAATCAGTCAGTACTTACTTAACTCATTTCGTTATTTAGCTGTGTGCGTATATAATAAATATTTGTCACAATAATCTTTTGTGCGAATTTATTCGGCAAAAAGGAAATCGCTGTGTTTATTTTTAAGGAGTTAACAAAGGATTCTTGAGTACAGGTTAAGCGTCTTGCCGCGAACAATTTCTCAGCTGTTGGCTGACCTCACTGATAGAATCCAAAGTTACTAGAATAAGTTATTCTAGTAACTTTGACAGAATCGAAAATAGCGTTGGAAATTGATGTTAGCGCCCACCGCGGACAAACCCTGAAGCTAGCCGATAACTGCGAAATTTTTCGAATTTTTTCTTATTAAAAAAATTATTGCGGAAAAGTAAAAAAGAAAATTTCATACAAACAGAATTGAAAAACTATCAGAGCAATTTTAATTAATCAAACCAAAACTGATGTAACAATATCTAAATTTAAAATTACAGGAACTAATCCATTTTTGTTGTTAAAATTTACAGCATTCTGCTGAACTTTCACTTATGTTACCAAAAAATTTCTCTTCTACATTAGTAAATTAGATTGTGTGAAATGTCCTTAACGTTTTCGTTTTATTTGATGAGTACTTATTATGATTTTATTATTTTTGTAAATTCCCGCTTGGAATAATATATGCATGAGTACTATAGACTGATACATATCGACATATGGTAATTAATTAAAAAATAAATTATAAATGTCACCGCTACTTTAGTGAAGCGCTTATATCGCCGTGTCATATGTAGTAGACTCCATAGTCTCCATGTTATTACTTACATTTATCTTACATCGTACGTAAGTCACCATCTTTAATCAATTTACTTCTCACGTTTTATAATTTATAACATATATTAAAAATAAAATCGTTTTTAACTGTTCAAAATTTTCTCGGCTGCAGCTAATTTGTCATTTTCATAATTGTATTCGTGTTTTTCATAAACTAGTCCATTCTTATTTTGTTTTATTGAAAATGTCATCAAAGCGTAATAGTTCTCATCTCGGACATCTTGATACTCATCCGAAAAAATACAGGATTGCAGATAGTTTTAGAAGGATGTTTGTGAGTATTAGCCTAATATATAATTTACGAAAATATTATTATATTGGTGATCTAGTTTTGGAATTGTGCTATTTAACAGCAGAATAATCACAGGCATGTCACTGAAGATGATTGCACTGTATCACTTGGACTACCTTATGAATTGATTTCAAAGCATGAAAAATTAGTTTCTTCTTACCGTCAGTTCCTCAATTCGCAGAGATCAGGATTATAAAAGTTATTCATATACTGACTGGTTTCTATAATTCATAAATTATTTTATATTTTTAATTTAGAAAACACCAGCTTGATGTTACTGATTACTATCTCTTTGACTAAATTCTCTTCCTTGTTATTTTGACGTTTGATCAGATGATCTGCGAAGTGAAATTTCGCAATTTTAACGGAATATGAATTATTTCAAAAAACACCTCTTACTGTTCATTAAGTTAACTGCAATCTCAAGTACAACATTTTATCTTTTGCAGACATTGTAATAGAGCAAATCGACAACATTCTGCCGATAGTTGGCAATGTACAGGAGTCAGCACAGCTTCCTGCTGAAACTAATTCTTCGACTAAAACAACTCCTGCCCAAGAAACGATGGAAATCCGTGTATCAGCAAAATGTGTCAGCCCTGTTGCTATATCCGAAGATCAGGATGTTGAAGTTCTAATCGATCCAAAACATGTGTATGAACGAACGGTTAAAGACATGAAAATCGCAACGTTAAATGACGATAAGATAACTGAAGATATTTATTCAGTTATCACTATTAAGCCGGTGGCTACTTTATTCGAAACTGTACCGATTGAAGTGGCGCCGAGTTTTGTTAATGCAAATGACACAATATTTTCATCCCGAAAAGACAAAAAAGAACATTTTATTCAACAGCAATCGGCTGATACATTTTCGCTGAATGAAGACGTTCGTAAGTTGCCGAACACTTTATCATAGGTTGAAAAAAAACAATGCCTCTGTTATCTGCTGATCGACAAAATGTTAACAATGCTTTAAATACAGTCGTCAAGACTTTACAGGTATCACCAGAAATCATTGAATTCATTTCGTCAGAAATCGAACAATCTTCGAGTGGGTTACTATCTCCTGTGACGATTAAGAAGGAAAACGATAATGTAAAGCACACTGCTGAAACGGTTAGACGTAGTGATTTACTATCCAATTTGCATTGGAATAGATATTCCGAATTATCTTCCAAGCTTGCGGATATTCTTTTACGAACTCAAGAATGCAGCAACCTGCTTCTACAATTCTTCGATAGCATTATCAACTCTGACCTCAACGTCCAACACTAGAACCATTAATCATCTAGAATTATTCTATAACCGAATTTAATTATTGTTATACGTTTAACACCGTAGGAATCGAATCATGATCCATATACTAATAATCTAATAAAATTTATAATTCATTTGATAAAATAACATTTAAATCGAATCTTAACGACTAAAACCTCAACGCATTTTTTTTAGTATACCATCTACACTATATAACTTTATGCAGCAAGATATGTGGTTGCTGTAGTGTTAGCAGATACTTTACTCGAACTTATTAATATGAAAATCATAGTGGTTAACGGTTACTATCGTCTATATATAAATTATGCTGATATATTACTAATAAAAATTTAAAATTAATTCAATTAAATTAAATATTTGCGAGACTTCATTGCTATTATTTCAATTTATAATATTTTATCTTACCTATGATAATGATCAGGACCTGGAAGTTGGGGCCAACAATTGGACTTATAAAAGTGAACAGGCAATTGTTTTATTTTTTTTTGCGTTATCCTGCTGACCGCCTTGCTCGTGATCTTGCTGATGTTCTTCCTGGCTTACTCTGACCATCTTGCTGATCGTCTTGCTGATCTAAGTGCTAGTAATCTTGCTGATCATTTTGCTCATGGTCTTGCTGGTCATGATCAGCGAGACCGTGACGAAGATGATCAGCAAGATGACAAAAAAAAACAATTGCCTTTCATTCGTCATTTTTTGAGCATGTTTTTGTTCACTTTTATAATCCCAATTGTTGGTCCCAACTTCCAGGCCCTGATTAATGATAAATCAAATCTTAACGACTAAAACCCTAACGCATATACTTTTTTTAATAATTATATTAACAGTTGTTAATTATTTTTGGATAAATTTATTGCAGGTAGTTGTAGTGATTTATTAATTTGAACATTTTTTATCATCGTTTATTTTTTCAAAGTACACACAATTTTATTAAACAATTTTATTATAAGATGTGTAAATCTTTATTAATTATGATTACATACAACGAAATTTATATTAACCATTCAGCATGTTGATTCTGCCTTCAGGAACTGCCGTGGAGCGTAAATAATATCTTAGGCCTTTTTTAGCGATTGTTTGATTTTATTGTAGAAATCATCAGAACAAACAAATTCCTTCGAACAGCAACATCTTACTAAACGCTTCGAAAGAGATATTTTAGATTTTTGTATTTTCAATTCAGAATTAACAAGACGTCGGGCAGACGACTTACTCCGAGTTGAATGAGATTCATTCTTTTTGAGTTTAGCAGTCAGCTGATGCACCTCCGTCAGCTACTGAGTACCATGATGCGTAGCTTCGTTGATTTGACTGCTATCGGAGAGTTGCGCGCCATCAGTAGGCAGTGTGGTGTTATCAAATTCAACCGTATCACTCTCAGTATCCTTCAACTGTCTTGAATCTCTATCTTTTCGCAATCTTATTATCGACGATTAGGAATCGTGATGAGTCGACCGAATCTCTACTAAGAGAAGAAGTTCGATCATAGCCAGTGATATCTTGTTATGTGGAAATATTATTTGATAGAGTTTAGTTGCATTTTGAACTGACATCGGAGTTGCGGGTGGTAATAAAAATTGACGTAGTATGTCGAGTTCCAATTTCGACAGAATCCCCATAAAGTTGTGTTCAATTTCGTCCCACGATGATTCGCAAATGTACTCCGGATCTTTTCGGAAATGCTCAAGGTGCTGATGTATATTAAGTATGTCATTGTCGATCAGGATTATGAAAAAAAGATAAAACTCATTTCGCAAGTTATCATCCTTCACGGATTCTTTAACATAATTTCTAAGAGTTAAATTGCTCAAAACACAAATATTATTCTAAGCTTTCGGGCAAAATCTAGCCAATGTCCGTAATATTGTATTATATTTACTATCATCACGGAAATGATCAAGGACCTGTAAAATAATATAGAATAGTTAATACATGCTAAACTGTGAAGAATAAATAATGCTAAACAAGAATCACGCAAAAAATTAAAGAATGATCCCATTCTATAAATTACAAGATAAGTATATGATCTTAAAATTAGCCGAAACCTAAACATTTCTAAAATTTAGTATGATTGAAAAAGCAATACAAAAAAATCGAAAATGTAGGCTTACTACGGTTTGATATCAGCTTATGCTCCAAAACAAAAATGATAGGTTAGCCTAGGATAGAAAAAAAAGCAATTGATATACTTACGATTTTTCCGGAGGACATGATTAAAAACAGTTTGAAGACGTTTAATAAGTGGAGATGATTAATAATTGTAATATTTTTTTAAATTTAATATGCACCGAACAAGAAATTATCAGAAATATTTCTGTAAAAACGAGTAACACGTGTGACCTACTAATGGATCAAATTAATGTGATATCATTGGCACTGGAAGGTTACCCATTCAGCCGTTACACTCGTTAGTGGAGCAGTTGTCGCCGCGAGGGCGTTGCTGTTTTAAGGCGGTTTATAGAGGTCTTTATGTACTTATTTGAATTTCAGATCTCGACATAACATTTGCTCAGAAAGTTGGAAAGTTGGAAAGTTGAAAAGTTGGAAAGTTGGATTTTTTTTTCAATAGAAAAATTCTAATACAATACTATATTGCTTGGTTTGATGAAAGGGTTAAAGAAAAGAATTTGAGCTTGAGCGTCGAGAAAACTGTTGTTAAATTGGCAGGACTAAAAATTTTATTTGTTCAGCAGTGCGCTAAGAAGCTGTCCACGCTGTTAAACTACAGACGGCAAATATTAAAAGCGTAGGATAGTTTTTGTGTTATCATGCAAATTCTAAAAAAAGCGTGTTAAAAAGAAAATTCGAATTGTTCAGCCCAGAACGCTTCACAAGAAAGTCACCTAAGAAAAGAGGTGGGGGCGTTATGAAACTGACTGCAACAAAATTGTGTATTGGAACACATGCATTTTTAATTATTATTAAAATAAATTGAAAGATACAACAGAAAAATAAAATAAAACCAGTTTTAGAGAAACAATATTTAATTGAAGACAAGCAAGAAAAAGGTTTATCATTTAACTGAATTTATATGGTATACATTAATAACTTAAGATATTAAATAATTAATTATTTAGAAATTAAAACTCTAGGTAACATAAATTAAAACGAAGTAGGCTGAATTCAGAGTTCAGCTATTAAATAGCACAAACTAGACAGCTAAACGTCAGCACTACGACGAACAGACATAAAATACAGTCGGTTAACTGAAAGCTAGTTATCATTTGTTATCAGCTGGTACACTTAAATGTGTCTTATTAGCATTAGCGTAAGCAGAATATAAAAAAAAATTAAAACTAATTCTGTGTAATTGAAAATGAATTAAATTGTAGTAAGGTAAAAGCCTCAGTTCCGGATCACGTACCAGTACCTGCTCACTCTATGTATTTGTATATCAATATTTGTGAATATTTTTATACAAATACATGCAGTGAGCAGGTACTGGTACGTGATCCGGTACTAGGGCTTTTACCTTAGGCTAAATTTAGAGCTTGGCTATTAAATAGCACATACTAGACAAATAAGTTTCAGCACTACGATGAACGAAAAAAAAAAGTCAGCAGGAAGCTGATATCAGAAATCTGAAGCCGTATTACTCGCTATTAATTAAACAGTCAACGGACGGCAAATTAATATTATTCATCATTTAATTTTCTTCTTTTTGCACTCAAATCAGCAAAAACATCCACTCTTGCGATGCAAGAGGTGTTTTTACTTGAGTCAACGCATCTGCTTCATCTATGTCAGAGGGATTTGATGAGTTAGCGAGTGACTGATTGCTGCAGAATTGGTCAATTAGATCGTTAAACCTGTCGTCTGAAACCGCGGTGTCAATCATGTTCGCATATGTATCATCGGTTCCCGATAGACTCGGCTCCGTGCATGGTGAAACGTTGTCGAAGTCAAGCAAAGACAAATTTTTGCGCCCTCTTCCTGCCCTCTGATTAGAATGAAGACCTTCATGGTTGGGCGTACGAGCGAAGTCCAGAGAAGAGAGAAAAATTTGAGCATCTTACTAAGTGACGGACGATGACCCACTCGCGGCAATATAAGCATGGCTGGGATCGGGTTGAAGAGCAGAATTGCGTGAGGATATGGTGGCCGTTCGTGGTTTTCTCACCGCGAATTGTCTGCGTTCGTCAGCAAAAATGGTAACCTAATAATAATAAACATATGTAACGAAAGATATGAAACAACATGAAATGATTAATAGGTTATGATACTTACAGATCTACCATCGGTGATTATCGGAGATCCGATGGATTTTTCAGCATGGTTAAGCCATATGTGAAAGTTGTAACAGGGTAAAATTACCCTTAATCGATAAGTCACCGGATATCGATAATTATTCGACATAGCACTGGCGCGTCTCGATCTTCGGGCCTAAAGGGAGAATAGGAGGGGGTGAGTTTGGGTTAAAATAGGTGAGTCGTGCAGTGGAAAAGGGAGAAGTAGTGTGACCGCCAGACTGAGTGCCACGGAAATCAAGAAGGACCGATCCCCGGAGTAGTGACGAGACGAAGGAAGCCAATTACAACTAGGACTTCTTCCTCAACGAGTGAGTTGGATCATCGTTTTGTTCGTCAAGGTATCAATTGTTGCTCTGTGGGAGAGAAGTGGACCACGGTTTACCGAATGCCCGGTTACTTCTCCTATTTAATCAATTGGATCGTTAATTGACTAAGAATTTTCTATAAATTAATTGTGGAATAATTGCTAGTTTTGAATTTGGTGATTTTCTTGGGGGTTTATACCCGAAAATCTCTCAATTGACCTTGCGGGAAAATTTAATATCTGAGAATTTTCAATTAATTATTTAACATCCGAATATTTCGTTAATTTTATTGTTGTAATTTTTATAACAAATTAACTTAGTAAAATTGATTGATTTTTGTCCTTGAAAAAAATCGACAAAATTTGTATTCGTGGAATTTTAGTCAAGCGTCAATTTTGTGTCGTAGTAAATTCCTATACCTAAGGTCAAGCAAAACAGCTAGCGAATATTCTAGCAATCAAAATTGAATATCTCGAAGTGTGTCAATTTTTTGTGATAGATAAAAGTAATAGAAAGTATTAACAATATTTTATATTAAGAAAATTATTAAGAAAATTATTAAGAGTTAATTATTGAGGATAGGAAGATTGGAAAATTATTGAATATTTTATATTAGGAAAATTATTAGTTGAGATTATTGTATAGCAGAAAATTATTAAGGATATTATATTAGGAATTTTTATTGAGAGTTTTATATTGTAAAATTATTTTATAATTATAAATTTAGTAATTTTGGGGATTAAGTCCGTGAATTAATTAAATTAATTTTACTGAATTTGATAATTATCGACGTGGATATTGAGCCCAAGGAATTATTAATTGAGTTAAAATAGTCATAGTAAAGAAATAAGTCAGATTTAGTTAATTAAACTTGTGTTAATTATTTTGAAGTGCTTGTAAAGATTTAGATTGTGATTAAGTTAATTCAAGGCATTAAGTCTCTGGTTTAATAGAAGTAACAATTGAAATTTGAGAATCGCTTGTAAATTGAATATTGATTGTTGTTTTATTATTTACTAATGATTGAATAATTGATTTGAAATATTAAATTGGAATTAGTTACAGTCAATTTTTATTAAGTAAAATTTATAAAAGTCAAGTTAGTAGTGTGAGTGTGAGACAAGTGTGGGTTATGTGTGAGTTACAGAGTATCTAGGTCTATGTTTCGTCGCTGGGCTGTTACTGCTGTAGCTGGTGTGGGTTATGAGAGTGTGCTGCAGAACATCTAGGTCTATGTTTCGTCGCTGGGCTGTTGTTCTGTGGTAACGTGTGTATAAGCTGCAGGAGTATCTAGGTCTATGTTTCGTCGCTGGGCTGTTACTCCTGTGAGCCGAGTTAACGACCCCGGTATATGATTCGTCTCTGTGTGGGGGAGGTAGATTTAGAAATCGGGTAGACGCTGGGAGGGGCCCGTCACGTGTAGACGCCGGGAGGGGCACGTGTTAGAAATCGACGGGTAGACGCCGGGAGGGGCTCGTCGAGATTAAGATGTTGTTAAGTGTGGCTAGTGTGTGCGTGAATGAATTTTGTTAACTAGTTTTAAGTCAAAAATTGTTAAGTTTGTTAAAATTTTTTTTATTGTTATTAAATATTGATCGATCTTGTTAATTAATCATTTATTATTCAACAGCACCTTCCTCCACTCTCTCTACCCTAAGATTAAGTTTTCTCAGCTCTGGACCGGTTCCAGGAACCGTGATTAAAAATCCTGGTGGCGCCCTAATAATTATATTGTTGTTTAGTTTTGTTGTTTATTTATTTAAAAATTGATTAGGGGCCAACCTGAGCAGGTAAAACTGTTACAAAGTAATTATCCCTTAGTTCATTTACCTCATCGACAAAATCACGCAGATGATCCATGTAATTTTTGGCATCTTTCTCTGGAAAAGCAGCGGGATTTTTTTGCTTCTTAGACATGGCGGTAATCAAAATAATGGCTTTGCACTGATAATTAAGCGTAATTACGGATGCCGACAATAATCAACGTACTCGGACGGAAACTGAATGACGAAAGAACCTAGACGCGAATAAGCGATTGGAACGCCATCTGTCAACAAACCGACACTTTACCAACAGACCAGACCGCCGAACATTTTAGCGGGTAAAATTGTAAAATTCAATTTCCTTATGTAGACAAAATCATACACGACATAACCAATAGATAATTTATAATTTATTTCGACTTATTTAAAATGTAAACAGTATAAAGTATATTGTGAAGAATTTTTTTATTCTGTAACTATTATTGGGTGACAACTAATTATTAGATCATGAATTTTAAAAAATTAAACATCAAATTCCGAGATCAGCAGAATGCTAATATCTAGAGCTTCGCTCTTATCAATATATTACTGTCAATGAACCATTTTTTCGTATTGTTATTAATATAATTTCGTATCAGTCGGTCATTTTCCTGCTACCTTATGCTTCAAATTAATTATTAAAAATGACGACAATATAAATTCATCAACAGTTTTGGAGGGCTTGAATTTTTTCATTCCGAAAAAATATAATCTAAACTTTGGCTTGAAAGTTGAATATTTAAAAAAAAATTGATAATTTTAAATAAAATATCCCGAAACAATTAATTGTTCCTTTGGTTTGATCAATTAAACAGAAAAAATACGTTTTTGATATAAAATAATTTGTTTTTATTTTTGTCTCTTATTATTATTTTGACACAAATGCTTGGTTTTCAGTAGGCAATATCGCGACCGTGTTAGAATCTGTCCTTTCGATAATTAATTGCTCGGAATTCAATTATTATAATAAATTTTATTATTCTGCTGGCGCTCTGCTGATAATCAAAAGTCTAGTCTTTCTAAAATATTCAAAGAAATCCTACAGAACAAGTTTTTTCCATTAAATTAATTATTCTTCAACAACGAAAACAATTGAAATTATAATTTTTCGGTCAATTACATAACTTGGCCCCCAATCTACCTTCTGTTTGACTATCGCTTATTTCTAAGCGAGCGATCCAGTACTGTATCACGATAAAAAGATATTGAAAATAAAATTAATGTTATTATATGAATATATTACATTTCTGATCTAATAAAAATAAATAGAATTGTTAGATTTAAAGGGTTTTATGAATTTTGAAAAATTTTTTATCCGATCCTTGTAAGTGTGAGCTGAAGCAAAATTTTTTTTTTATGATAAACAATTCAAGTCCTCAAAAACAATCGTAGGAATTACTTATTTCATATATGTTATAATTATTTAGAGTATCGACAAGCACGAAAAAGGTCGATTTTTTCAGGATTTTAAAAACAAGTGGTAGAAAAACTAAATTATGCATGAACGATGGATGAAATTTTTATACAGCTGCCTGCTGAATAGAAAAGCGCGTTGTAGACTTTTGTTTTTTTAAATTGTAGCAGGCAAACAATAGATCAATTCAAAATGCGGTTATAAATGATACAATTGAAATAGTCAACTGTGAGTATTAAAGATATCAATTTTCTGCTGTTTATATCAGTTTCCTGCTCAACGACGAAGTGGTGTTCCCAAACGATATTTAACGAAAATCTTGCTAACCCGTTGTATTGAAAAATTTGAATGTCCTGCTAAATCGTCCTGTAACTAGTTAATTAATCCAATACATTAATATGTAAATGATTAAAAACAAAATGGTATTTATGATTTATTTTAATACATTTATTTCGTTGGAGAAGGTTACAAATTTTCTTAGAAAAACTGACAAATAGAAAATAAATATTAATAAAAAAACGATTATCTGCTGAACACTACAGTTTAATTGTTAAAATGTAAATTACGGTTCCCAATAATTATTTCTCACTCAATTTTCTAATGGCATCCATCTTTGCTCTCCTAGGAGGAAGCCACTCGATCACAGCGGGAACCTCAATCCTTTTGGAAATTTTTCTCTTTTTTGCGGGTAATTCAGGTACGATTGTATTTGTTTCTGAACCTATTCCAGCCGATTGCTGAGTCTGAATCAGTTTTTGCGGGGGGTTCATTGTAGCTGCTCGTTTTGCACATTTTTTGTTTTCATCAGCAGACTGATTAACTATTGTCATTGCAGTCTCTGATGTATCATCTGGTCTTCGGATGTCTTCGGATGCTGGACTTGGATATCGTCACTTTTCTGAACTAATTTGTTCTTCCATACGATGAAGCCATCTTGTTTCAAATGTTTGATGGGCCGATCGAATCTGAATACGTCCTGCGAAATTATTTTAAGACTCTCTGATCGCTCAGAAACGTTCCTTTTTGTCGTCAACCTGTGACTTGAACAAAACGCTGCGTGTTCGCCATGCTCATCCATCGTGCATCCTCCTGAGCACGTAGCTGATTTAGCCGTAGCATGTTTTAATGTAGAACTGGACGAAGAAAGTTTTGAGCGCTCCTTTTTTATCATTTTCCGCTTTTCAAACTCCTCACCTGATGAGTAATCATCGTTTATTCTGCCGTGTGACGTTTCTGCTCTGATTGTCTTCCTACAATTAGCTGTTTTAGTCTTCGGTGGGCTCTTCAGTTTTTCACGTTGAGTCGATATCCCCGGTGTATCCAAATCTGATCTATCGTTCCTGTTAAAGATTGAATCATTGACATCGTCAAAGATCGGAGTGGATGATATAATATTATGATTTGTGCGAAAGTCATTATACATTGCAGCACTCAGCTGTTGAGAAGTAGTTTTCTGCATTAACTTGTCCTCCTCCCGTGATACTTCATCGACTATCATCCATCTCCCTTCTATTTCGACGTAGGTAGTTCCATTTTCAAGATGTTCCGACAATCGAGCAGTCTCGCTGCATGCAGGCGAGCAACAACACATGTCGCAATCAGGGATCAAAACCGGTTTGGACGGTCTTTGTTGACCTTTTAATGATCTTAACGATCGTGAGGAAGCTGAAGTTGATTTTGGAGAAGTCCTTAATTCCAATAAAGCAGCTTTTGGCAAGAATTTACTCTTGATCACATCAGCAGACCGATGAGAGGATTGTGCAACGACTTTTACAAGACGTTTTCGGCTGACGGCTGATGGTTGGGGGGAGTGTGGATCCTCATCTTCCGAAAAATCACTTTGCTGTTCCGACGTAAACTCCTCTGTAAGCTCTTTGTTTTTCAGCGCCCTGTCCACGATTTTTTTATGTTCACTTTTCAGGGTAATTTTCCTGTTCCGTAGCCAGTTTATGGTATTTTTTTCTTCCCAGCTGACCATGCGTGGCATTTTTACGTTTTGTAAAGCCGGATAGTGGAATCGTAGAAATGAGTGGAAAGCGATGCATCTCAGCCTTTCAAATAATGAGTCAGGCATGAATCGTTTCGGATGCACCAGTAGAAATGCGAATTCTATCACTTTTCTGCTGACTCCTGCAGCCAGAGAATTTTTGAAATAGTCCTCCATAGTATCAGGCAGATTGTTCAATGCCTGGACAAATTTCTCTGACAGGGTCTCCAAATATACCGACCATTTTGCGGAGATGATCATTTTCGGATTTTGGCTCTTTTTCAGTAAGTCATGTTTGAGTGGAATTACATCGTACATAATTATGTACTTAAGGCTTTGGTATAAATTTTTCCTTCTCCTGGACGAAATCGAGAGCTCATACACAATAGTTTTGATGTCGCTAATATTTGTCCATGATTCTAGCTCGTTCTGTTCGCAATATTCATTATACAGTTCTAAAAAGGCATTGTAGTCTTCGTTATTTTCTAACATACCTCGGAACTGCAACAAAAAAAAATTTATATTATTAAGTAGATGAAATTAAAACCTTAAAAAATAATTTAGTAAAATTATTGATGATATTAAACTTGGCAGACAACTAACAATTTTTTAGATTTTAATAACAATTAAATTATTGTGAAAAAAATTATGAAACTGAATTAGGCAGACATCTGACAATTTTAATAATTTTTTCAACAAGTCAATTTTAATTAAAAAAATATTTTTAAAAATTCCATCCATAGTTTTTTAAAGTTTTTTCACGTGAAATTTTTCAAAAAACCTTTTTTATAACAATATGTTTGATAGAAAAAAAGTTCGAAAAATTGTTAGAGGTCTGCAGAATTCAGAATCATAACATATTGTCTGGAAGCTGATGAACTATCCTCTTATATATATGACTAGTTTTTTCAGCTCATGACATCAGCAGAATGCGTTGCATTATATTTTGTGGCGGAACAATTTCAATAATCACTAGACATTCATTACACATACTAAACTCTGTAAATTTTCAAATCTATTGGTTTTTATGAAATTCAATCAATAAAACAAGGCTAAAAAACTCTAACGTGTCGACTAATTCTCGAATCCTAATAATAAATGATAAATCATGAATAATAATAATAATAATAGGTTATTCGTAACAATCAGTCAATATTTACTTGAGACATTTTGACTTTAATTGAAGCTATGAGCTTAGATATTTTTTATTATTAATTAAATAAATTACACTAGAGAGATTAATTGAAAACATGAAGCATGCAAGATATTTTTAGTAGGTAGCTTGCGAATAATTGACACCATGAAAAGTAGAATAGCATAAAGTATAGCACGACGTAATGTATACCTTATTAAAAGTAGTGCATATACCGACAGCTGTTAAATTTTGGAATTTTTTTAATAATTCAATTTTTCTAATTAAAACTTTTTTTTTTAATTCTACTTTGAGAAATTTATAAAAACTGTTAGGGTAATTCTTTTTAAAATTTTTTAGAATAACTTATTTAGTACAAATAGGTATCTTATAGCGCATTCTGCTGAACTTTGTGTTATGTTTTAAGAATTTTTCTTTTACATTCGTAAATGTTTGTTGCTAAATATCTCTCATCTTTCCGTTGTATTTGATGAGTAATTATTATTACTATCATATATATATATACATATATATATATATATATATATATATATATGTTGGAGGAAGAGTGGTTTGGGCATTGTTAGAGTCCTTTGGATCATTATCAGCCATCTTTATTTATTTTTTACAATAATCAAATATAATAAAGACTTTGATTTAAAATATAACGTACACCAACTCGTACAAATAATAAATTTAATTACAAATATTCTACTGCGATTGATATAACAGTTAAAGACGTTTGGGAATAAGACCGAGAACGAATCCGGGGTCAGCAGGATGTATGCGATCCTTACTTGATCAATGCTCAACGAGAACTACCGTCCCAAGTACCCTAAGTACTTATTCACTCAAAATATTTCGACAGCCCTCATTGTCTGTCGATATTTCTAACTATATACTTTTTACTTCTATCCTGTGACCTCGGCTACGTTTGGTGACCATTGTCACTCCGGACTTAAGCCCATCGTCATAACCATAAAAAATATAACCAGCTTAAGTCGTAAATAATATCTAAATATTCTATGCTTTACAATTTTGCTTAAAATTAACAGACAAACTAAAATATTGGGAATTTCCAATCTCTGGGAAAACCCAGCTCGATATTATCTCCGACACGGCTAACCTGACAAATCACACGTCCTCGGGTGTGTCTGTAAGCATTTTATTACAAGGACTGTCATTTTTTTTTTTTTTTTTTTTTTTTTAACAAATAATTTTCCTTTATTCAGAGGTTCATTTAAGCTACAAAAACTCTCGACTATCAAATCTAACAGACTTAGCTTCTTGAGGATGCCTTTTCAAAATTTCTACGATTGTCTATCCCAGCGATCATGCAGGCTATGTTCATCACCACCCCAGGTATAGACCCTTAGCACACAATGGTCTGCAACTGTATATTACATACAGCAAAACTGTGTACCACCATAGTTACTCAACTATGTACACCAGTATTCAAAATCTTTTCTACATTGTCAACCAATGACACATGTAGTACAACATAATTTTCTTCTCAGGCCCCCGCTACCTCACCAACTGCCCATCGCCCCCTGACAATCTTGGCAACCAAGATTGATTCAAATCACCCTGGATTTGCAGTTACGACTACAGCTTGGTCCAAGTAGTTTGACCCCCAGAAGCAAAATTTTCTTATCGCCACCACATCATCTACTGCCCATCACACTCTGGCCAAACCACCATTGATTTGCCATTATGACCTACAGCCTGATGCGAGTGGTGCGACTTTCATCAACTACCATTGTGCTCGGTCTTTCCCCCGGTGGTTTCTGACTCTGTCTCAGAGTCATTCTGAGAAACTTCCTGTTCATCACCCTCATGATCTTCTGGTATATCCAATTCAATAGGGATATGACTTTCCGGCATTTTCCTCAAATTCTCATGACTATATTTATAAGTCCTATTATTGTCTAATGACTTCAAAGTATACCGATCGCCATCGAGAATTTCCGCCACTACAAATGGACCTCTAAACTTAGGATCAAGCGAATTAACACGAAATCTCCTATCTTAAATGGTATAATTTTTGCTTTATTTTTATCGAATCTATACTTATCATACTTAGCATTTATTTCTATGTTCTCAATAGCTTTTTGCTTTACGTCAGAGATATCTATTTCTTTATCTACCTGGCCAACTACCATTCCAAAAGGTCTGGCTACTTTACCAATTAACAATTCTAATGGACTCGCATTAGTGACTCGATTAGTAGTACAATTTATTGCTAACTGAATTTCATTTACAACTACTTGCCAAGAGTTTCCACTCGTTTCGGCTGCAGTAAACATACTTTTAGGTGCTCATTACGCGTTCTACCTGACCATTAGCTCGACTAGAACCCGTAGCTATAAGATGTAATTTTGAGTTTTGTGAGGTACAATACTCTTGAAATTCTTTACTTGTGAAACATCTACCTTGATCCGCAATTATGCGGGTCGGTGGGCCAAACAATGATATAGCGTTTTTAAGAGCCTTAATAGTATTGACACTATCTATTTTTCGAGTATGATATAATAAAACAAATTTAGTGAAAGCATCTATCAACACGACAACGTATTCTTTTGAATCGTTTTTACCCGTTAATTTACCTGTAATATCCATGTGTACTGTATGCCAAGGGATGCTGGTCTTAGGAATAGGATGAAGCTCTGCTTGTACTTTGCCTGAGCTTGACTTGGAAACTCTGCAAGTATAACAGTTATCAATGAATTTACGAACATATTTCGTAATTCCTTCAAACCAGTAATACTCGCAAACCTTGTCAAGTGTTTTCTCCCATCCTAAGTGCATAATTGACTCATGTACATGATTTATTACCGACCACCTAAAAGCACGTGGAACAATAGGTAAACATAATGTTTTACCTCGCCTTTGGATTTTTCGGTGGAGTAACCCTGACCGTACTTCATAAGTTTTAGCAAGATCGGACGCAATCTCATCATTTTCTAAATCAATTACTATCTTACTAATTTCTGGGTCACGCCGTTGCTCAACAAGAAGCCAATCATCGGAAATTTCCGTCAAATTTATACGTTTCTGTAAAATTTTATTTGAATTACTACGCAATTGTTCTGTAACAGGATTACGCGAAAAGAAATCAGCGTGAGCCATTCTTTTGCCTTCTCTATACACAATATCAAATTTAAAAGTCTGTAAGAAAGCCCACCAACGGTGAACCCTTGGTGTTAGGTCAGCCTTTTTCTGAGAGGCTTTTAACGAATTACAATCCGTAATTACTACGAACGGTCGACCATGCAAATAATGACGGAAAAATTTTACTGCGTTAAATACAGCTAGAGTCTCTAATTCGTATGAATGATATCGTGACTCAGCTGAACTTGTAGCTTTGCTATAATACTCGACAACTCTATTTGAACCATTAAATTTTTGCATTAATATAGCCCCATAGCCTTCAGAGCTAGCGTCTGTGTGCAACTCTATAGGAAAATTCGGATTGAAAATCATTAGTACAGGCTCATTAGTCAATACAGAGATTATTTTCTGACGGATATTTTCATGTACCTCAGTTCATTCAATATTTTTTTTGCTACCTGAGGTCAAACGGTATAAGGGTTTCATTACCTGTGAGAACTTTGGAATAAATTTACGAAAGTAAGAAGAGAGACCGATGAATTGTCTCAACTGAGTTACGGTTCTCGGTGCAGGTAAGACAGTTAAGGCTTCGATTTTACGTGAGCTGGGACGGACTTCACCAGCAGAAATTTCATAGCCCAGGTATTGTACTTGGGTTTTGAGAAACGAGCATTTCGAAAAATTAAAAGAGAATCCGGATTTAATGAGATACTGACTACTTTTTGAAGTCTGTCTAAAGCTTCTTCAATAGTTGAAGCTATAATCATAATATCATCCATATACACAATAACGAATGTATATGCAAGTTCTCCTAAGGCTTTTATAACAGCACGTTGAAAGACAGAGGGTGCGTTCTTTAGCCCGAATGGCATGGTCAAATATTCATATTGCCCATCAGGCGTTACAAACGCTGTCCGTTCAATTGATTCTGTCTCAACAGGAATTTGATGAAATCCACTGGCCATATCTAAACATGTGAAAAACTTTGCACCAGCAAGTCGCGCTATTTGGTCGGCTATGAGGGGTAAGGGAAATTTATCATCTATCGTATTAGAATTCAGTTCCCGATAATCAACGCACAAACGATCAGAACCATCTTTCTTTTTAACTAATAATATAGGACTTGCAAACGGAGAGCAACTCGGACGAATAACATTAGCCTTCAATAGTTCATCTACTCTATCCCGTACTACCTGCCTTTCCTCAGCACTAAGACGATACGGTCGCCTTTGTACAGTTACATTAGGTCAACTAAACGTATTATAAGCTCCCCTGTATTAACACGAGTACTTGGAAACCCCTGAATAAATGAATCGGTATATTCTTTTAAAATAGAAATGAGTTTCTCTTTATCATCTCCAATTACGTCAGTATCAATATCATTAAAATGTATTTTACTAATAGATTCGAGTTTATTACATGCATTAATCAGTTTACTTTTAGATAAGCTAAAATTATTTGAAGTTATATTTACAATATTGGCTTAAAATATTGGCTTACCTGGTTCGTAGATTGTTGGGCGCCAGGAATTTTACGTTCCACGAATCGGAGTTAATAGTTGATCGTCGTTGGGCGGCAAGTCAATGTCGAAGAGATTCTGAATTGTAGAGCGGGTATAGGAAGCGATTCGGAATTTTTGTATCACACGAGAATAAAAATCAAAAAAAGTTGAGACAGTTCAACAAAAAAAATAAATAATTAATGCGCAGGGACTATTACAAATATGTTTATTAATCAACAATAACTAGATTGAACAAATACGCAGGTTCGGCAATTCTCAGTATCACAAAATCTGAATATGATCAATAAAACAACAAAATGTTTTCTATTTTCTTCTCTTAACAACAAATTTTTGAATTTCTTAATACAAAAAAAAATAATTGTTTCGCTTATTTTTTTTGTCTTAACAAACAAAATTTGGAATTTATCAATACAAAAAAAATAATTGTCTTCGCCTTTCTTTTCTTAACAAACAAATTTTTGAATTTATAAAAAAATTAACAAAAAAAAATTGTTTCTATTGTCCTTTCTTAACAAACGAAATCTAGAATTTATAAAAAAAATAATAAAAATTTTAATTAATTAATGGTTCAAAATTTGATTAAAATCGTCAAAATCAGACCAATCGGAATCGGTAACGGATTTAATCGCACGCGAAGTCGAACAAAATCGCTGGTACGCAATAAAAATATAAACAAACGAATCGAATAAGAGCCTCGCAAACAAATTAACAACCAAAAAACTTATTTTCCTTCTTAACAAATAACGAATTTATAACAGTAGGTCACAAGAAATCAGTCGAATAATTACAACAAAAAAAAATTTTTCTTCAATTCGCATTGAGGAATGAATTTATCAAGTGCATCGATCTGTAGTACGTAGATTATCGATGGCACAATCTGTCAATCAGTTATCATCCGCGGCGAATAACAGGACCGTCGGTAACTATTGTTACCCGTCGGGCAATACACGGGAACAAAGCTCGAGGTATAGTATCTATTGGCGCTCTTAGATGACCCTCGAGTCGAGCCAATTCTATGCGGCAGGCAATCTCAAACCTTTACCAAAACAAATCGACAACGGTACACAACATCTCTCAACAACGTATTACAAAAAAAAAAAATTGGCACCGGACACCTGGCTGACGTCACCCCGAAGCCGGAATTCAACAACGCAATTGTTGAATTTCGGTACACAATTAATTTCGGACTTAAATCCAAAATCGCAATTAGTTGTCCTTTGTTACATTCAGAGTAAAAAAAAAATAAATTAAATAAACATTTACAGCTTGTAATTCGGCTTAATCGCGGATCGCGGTGAAGTCACCCAGGTAAATTACAAACTGCGACCGCACTTACCCCGTTCAGTCGACTTCTCGGCAAGGTGTGAAATTCCAGGAAGCAGGTATCGGCTGTGCTGATGGCGGCAGAGGTTCTCGGCGATGGCGTCACAACGGAATTTTTCGTTGTCGGATTTACAAAAAAAAAAACTGTTGATGTAATTCGTGGCTTCTGGTGTACGGCAATGACACAATAAAATTGACTTTCGGCGGGATCGACACTCAAAATTAACAAAATGAATGAATTCAACACGTAAGCGGCTGAATTTACAATAATATACGTCTTCATGATCTTCGTGTAACAACAAAAAATTTTTCAGCGTATCAAAAGTGGCTTGAACGGTATCCCGATCAGAATTGAATTTTTTTCTCTTTCGTTTTCCAGCAACATGTGGTTTTTGTCTAGCGCAGCTAAAAGCTGCGCGTCCAATCAGCCATTGTCGGATAAATTTCCATAGTCGATGGTTGGTCGCAAACCTTGTTACGACTTTTACTTCCTCTAAATAATCAAGTTTGGTCATCTTTCCAACAACATCGGCAATGCCGAAACATTGCCGCGCATCAGTCCGAAGACCTCACTAAATCATTCAATCGGTAGTAGCGACTTTAGTCCTCCCACTTTAGTCCTCCATTCGGCGTTCAGGTGGAGCCTCGATGTGATCCCGTCGCTTCAACGTCCAGTCGTTCGTAAATTCCGATTCCGGGTTTCCCTCGTTGATCGCTGTCACTCCCAGATGTCGACCTGGTCGTTGATTGCGAACTGAACTGCGGGCTCGCCCGGTCGCTTTTCTCATTCACTCTCTCTCTCTCTCACACTCTATTAAATATATCGTAAATTTCTTTCGAACGATTCCATCCATACTTAGTATAATTCATTTGGCGCGGTTCGGCTTAATTTTTACCTCGAGCTTCGCATTCTGATCGGAAACCACTTGGGGCGACACAGGCGCATCGAATCTCAGCATTCCTTCAGCTTGGCCAACACTCTAGACTAAATAATACTCAAAAAAAATAATCTCTATAAATGAAATCTAGCTGGGAAAAATTTCCCATGTCACAATATATATATATATATATATATATATATATATATATATATATAATATATATATATATATATACATACATATATAAATTTTTTAACTAACGTTATTTTTGAGCTTTACTCGACTAGTGAAGAGATATTACGACAAAATTCCGAGTAAATTCCAACATGAGGACCAATGCAAAAGATTGATTTCTATGAAATCTACCTAAAAATTTTCTAAAAATTAATGTAAACTGTTGGAGATCTAGTAATACACACACACACATGCATTGTACTCGCACATACTCGCCGCGCATGACTAGCTGTTGCCTCACACATACACACATATACTCACTTACTCCGTTTTGCACATATAACTAATAGCACGCTGTAATTCATAGCAAATAAATTTCACTCAATTAATTTAATACATTTCACATTAATTATTTCCAAACCCTGCCGAACTCCTACAGGTTATGGGCCCAGTAGTGAGTTAAAAGTGAAATAAAATAAAAGTTGAAATTGTGAATTAGCGAAAGCAAAAATTTAATTGTGAGCACGTGGCGAAACATAACCCACAAAAATGTATTCTGACGTATCATCACGCTTCGAGGTGTTAAATAAGACAAATTACGACGTCTGGCAGGTGTGGATGCAATCACTCCTGGTGAAACACGATTGATGGGGATATGTCAGTGGAGAAATTAAAGCTCCAATTGTTGTACCTGGAAATGAGTCGACCGTACGAGAACTATCCAAGTGGAAGTCAAACGACGCCAAGGCCAAAGCAGACATTGTACTGTCGATGGGACGCGCCGAATTAAAAAGCATATCAAAGTGCGAGACGGCGAGGGAAGTTTGGCTGAAAATAGAGTCAATACACGCGTCAAGAGGACCAGTACGAAAAATTGAGCTGCTCACGGACATTACATCGTTCAAAATCGAAGAAGATGATGACTTCAGAGAAAAATTGGACAAATTTGCCAACGCCGTTGAACAACTAGAAGGTATGGACATAAAAGTTCCCAGTGATATGTTAGTTGTTCTCATTCTGAAGGGCCTGCCGCCAAGTTATGAAAACTTTCGTTGTGTTATCCGATCCAAGGACGATTTACCGGATATAGACACACTCATAAGCAAAATCTCGGATGAAAGTCGAAGTCGACGTGTTACTGATAGCGACGGTGGCAACGACGCACTGTATGCCAATCGCCGGTACAACAAGGACCGACAGCAAAACAGGCCAAAGAAAAAGGGAAAACTCAAATGTTTTACATGCGGTAAAACAGACCACCTTGCGGCCAAATGTCCAAGGAAGCAATATGACTCAGCAAAAAATGTCCAAAGGAATCCGGAGAATTACTACGTAGAAATCACCAGTACGGAAGAGGTGAATACTGCATCGTCGACGTCAAGATGGTGTCTTGATAGCGGTTACACCGCGCACATGTGTGCAAGCGAGGAGCTGATGACAGATGTAAAAGAGTGTTCATCAACGCTCAACATGGCGAACTCGACATCGACGATATCGAGGTCAAAGGGCAGCGTACAACTGATGGCATCGACGGACGACAAAGTAAAAAGGCAGGTAAATTTACATAATACTTTACTTATTAAAGATTTGCGTACTAACTTGATTTCCGTCTCCAAAATCACCGACTGTGATCGGGAGTTTATATTCAGGAAAAATGAAGCGGTCATTCAGGACAAGGATGGAAATGTCACGTTGATCGCAGACAGAGTTGGAGACCTATACTATCTTCGTGAAGATGGGGAACAAGTGAAGATGACGACAAAAGAGAGAACACTTGCGGATTCGACGAACGAAAATTCTCTAGCCAAAGAAGCAAGGATCTGGCATGCAAGACTAGGACATCTGCATATGAACGCCGTGGTAGACCTGTCACGAGGACAGGCTGCAGGAATGAAGCGACTGTCAGGATGTGCGACATCGTGTGACGTGTGCCACCTGGGGAAAATGACAGCAAAACCATTCGCCGTGCGTACAGAAACAAAAAGCCAAGGTATATTGGAGATAGTACACTCGGACTTGTGCCAACCTTCCAAAACTAGATCAGAAGGTGGAAACAAGTATTTTGTATCCTTCATAGACGATTTCAGCAGTTGGTGTATGATATACATGCTGAAGAGCAAAGACCAAGTCTTTGAAACGTTCAAATCATACAAAAGCTACGTTGAGAAGCAGACTGGAGCAAAAATTAAGGCATTGCAATCAGACAATGGCCGAGAATACCGCAATAGGCAATTCGATGACTATCTAAATCAAGAAGGCATTAAAAGGCGCTTAACCGTACCCTACACGCCGCAACAAAATGGTGTTGCAGAGAGATTCAATAGGACGATCGTCGACATGGCCAGATGCCTACTGATACAATCAGGATTACCAACAATGTATTGGGGAGAGGCTATCAACATTGCTAATTATCTGAGGAACCGTTGCCCCAGCAGAAGCCATGGTGGGAAAACGCTGTATGAGTTATGGCATAATAAAATACCAAACCTAAGCCATCTACGAGTATTTGGAGCCAAAGCATTTATCCTGAAGAAAGGACCAGGACATAACAAGCTCGACGAGAAATCTGTAGAAGGCAGATTTGTGGGATACTCAGAGACTGCGAAGGCATATCGAATTCGACGAAATGATACTGGAAAAGTCGAAACGACGCGAGATGTTCGCATTGTAGAAGAATATAAGACAAGAGAACTGGAGAAGACGAGAGTCGATATCGACTATTTCAACTTCAAGGAAGATAATGCCGATCCAGTAGGACCGAGCATAAACGAGAGAGTCCAGCGACATCGTGAAGAAAGTCCGAAGGCAACGAGAGCGCGAGGAAGACCACGAAAGGCAAAAACCGGGAATCGAGGACGACCGAAGAAGGTGTATCGATACGTGAGTGTTTCGAGCCGTGCATCGAGCAGAGGGAACCTATCTCAAGACGAAGATTTAGCAGAAGAGCACGAGGAGCTCGAAGACAACGACGACGACGTGTTTGAACCAGAAAATAATGAAGGCCGAGGTGAAAAGAGACCACTCGACACTTCATTGGTACCAGGGGACAAACGCGTGCGAAGTGAAAGGGACACATCCAACTCCGCAGAATCGCCGGAAGACACTAAAGAAGACATCAACGAGGAGATCATGGAGTCAAACCTCGTAGAAAATTTCGCCCTAACAGCAGATATAAATCTGGAAAAAGCTGTTCATGGAATCGACGCACCAGAGTGGAAGCGTGCAATTGCCAGCGAAGTGATGTCTCATCTAGAATACGGAACGTGGGAACTCGTGAAACGCCCAGAGCGAGGGAGAGTAATAGGCTCCCGGGTAATCCTAAAAAATAAAATGTCAGCAAGCAGTGAAATCGAGCGCAGGAAGGCGCGAATAGTGGCCAGAGGTTTTACACAGAGGCCAGGATTCGATTTTGATGAGACGTTTGCACCAGTAGCCAGACTGGAATCCATCAGGCTACTGGCAGCGCTATCGACGGAGATGGGAGTAAAAATACAACAAATGGACGTCGAGACAGCATATCTAAACGGTGAAATCGACGAAAACCTATACATTGAGACTCCAGACGTATTAAAAGAAGCGTTAGAATTCATTATACACACCGAACGACGGGATTCGCATATACACATGAGAGCGACCAGAATGCTGCAAAGCATCAATTCCGGGAACCAAGTTTGCCTATTAAAGAAGGCAATTTACGGATTGAAACAATCCGGGAGGAAATTGTACGAGAGACTGAGCGCGACGCTGAAGAAATTGGGATTGGAACCGACGATATCGGATCCATGTTTATTCCAAGCGAGAGAGGGTACCAAGATTGTCATGGTGGCAGTCTACGTCGACGATTTGCTGATGGCCTCAAACGACGAAGATTCAATGGGAAAATTGAAGAACGGGTTAAAGAAGGCATTCAAGATCAAGGACTTAGGAGAAGCCAATTACTGCCTAGGCATCGAGATAAAACAAGAAGAAGGCAGAATCATCATGAACCAGCGGAGGTACGTCCAGGAATTGTTGAACAAGTTCAACATGAGTGACTGCAACCCACAGAACACTCCAGCTAGCCCAACGACGAAACTAAGACCAGGAAAAGATCCCGAGAAACAAGTCAAAAATCTAGAATATCGAGAACTTGTTGGATCTTTGATGTACTTGTCAGTTGCTACCCGGCCAGACATTGCACACACCGTCAGTGTATTGAGCCAATTTAACGAGAGGCCCAACGAAGAACACTGGGGTGCCGCCAAGAGGGTACTAAGATACCTAAAAGGTACGACGAACTTGTCACTAGTGTACAACCGACCTGTGGACAAAATCACAGGATACGCCGACGCCGACTGGGGAAACGACCCAGCAGACTCCAAATCGTACACAGGATACGTATTTTTGTTGGCAGGAGCAGCTATCAGCTGGAAGTCAAGAAAGCAAAGGACTGTTGCCTTATCGACGACGGAAGCCGAATTCAAGGCGCTCACCGAGGCCACCAAGGAGTCCATGTATCTGCGAGGACTTGTGCAAGAATTAAAAATTCCACAAGTGTCAGATGGGTTAATTTACTGCGATAACCAGGGTGCAATACAATTGACGACAGCAACGAAATTCCACGATAGGACGAAGCACGTCAGAATTCAGTTCAATTTTGTCAGAGAAGCCGTGAAAAACCAGTTAATCCACGTAGTACATACGCCGACTGAGAGGATGATCGCCGATATTCTGACTAAATCATTACCAAATGCAACCCACGTGGGGTTAACCCGGGCCTTAGGACTCCAAAACGTTCAATAGGCTTACATATATATATGACATGTATGGGGCTGCATTAAGGGAGAGTGTTGGAGATCTAGTAATACACACACACACGTGCATTGTACTCGCGCATACTCGCCGCGCATGACTAGCTGTTGCCTCACACATACACACATATACTCACTTACTCCGTTTTGCACATATAACTAATAGCACGCTGTAATTCATAGCAAATAAATTTCACTCAATTAATTTAATACATTTCACATTAATTATTTCCAAACCCTGCCAAACTCCTACATAAACTATTTTGGTTTTCTAAGAATCCATTCCGACCATTTTTCAATTTCGGAACCACCCCTGACCCACCCTTAAACTATTAATCCGTGTTTCTTACCATTAACAATTTTTTAACATTTTCTAAAAATTCATATAATCTACTCCGGTGTTCAAAAACCCACTCCGACAATTCTCGAGTTTCGGAACCACCCCTGACTCACCCTTAAATTATTAAGCTGTGTTTTTCAGCAATAACAATTTTAAAAAATTTTCTAAAAATGAATGTAAACTATTTCGGTTTTCTAAGAAACCATTCCGACCATTTTCAAATTTTGGAACCACCCCTGACCCTCCCTTAAACTATTAAGCCGGGTTTCTCACCATTAACAATTTTAAAAAATTTTCTAAAAATTCGTTTAATCTATTTCGGTGTTTAAGAAACCATTCCAACTATTCTCAAGTTTCGGAACCACCCCTGACCCACCCTTAAACTGTTAAGCCATGTTCATCACCATTAACAATTTTTTAAAATTTTCTAAAAATTCATGTAAACTACTTCGGTGCTCAAAAACCCACTCCGACTATTCCCAAGTTTCGGAACCATCTCTAAGAACCACCCTTAGAATATTTAGTCGTATTTTTTACCGTTAACTATGTTAATTTTAACTCACGGTGGTCCCATTTAAAAATAAACATTTCAGAAAATCTAACGATATATAAATGATTATATCAAAAGCCAATACATGCACTTATCAGGTCATAACATACCATTTTTTTACCAGTGGATTATTTTTTTTTTTGTAATAATTATTGCTGAATAATCCTCACCCTAAGTTATTCAATCAATGAAATATAATTTGTACTTAAGATTCAGCAATTTTTGAAGTGGAACTTCTTTGCACGTGTGAGAGTAGAAGTTTTACGGACGAAACGCAATAATAATATTATTAATGAAACGATTTTCCTTTTTTCCTCCCTCTAAGTCTCGGGAATCTAGAGCTTTATATTAGTATAAACATAGATGAGATTTTTAATAATTCGTTTGCCAAAGAACTTTCACTCCTGACACGTGTACTTTGTACTCCCGCATTTTTTTTTTGTGGAACTAAAAAGATCGGACAGTTAAAATTATATTTTTTATATTTTAAATTTATTTTACACATTTTTTTTCTATGTATATTTGCTTCTATGTAAAGAATCAATGATCATATTTTTACCATTTGTTACAGCTGATATTTGTTATTTATGGTAAGTATATTCTATTAATTATATTATGACATAAGGAAAACTCTGTCGCAGAGAGAAAAGAATTAATCTTACTTCCAGGTAGAATGGTAACCATCATGATGAAAATTTTCGTTAAAATTCTATGTAAAATTACCGCGGAAAACTTTAGATATAGCCCACAGAAATTAGTCAGTTTTACCCAGTTTGGCTATGCTAACTGGAAGTAGATCGAAAAATTATAATTTCTTAAAATTTTGATATCAAGTAGGTAAATATGAAATTCTTACAAGTATCTAATGGCGGTCTCAATTTATTTATAAATAATAGGCAAACAAAAAAAACGTAAATTAAAAATTAAATATCTCTGAAATTATCAATTTGGCGAGCTGTTTTCACATAAAATTTGTAGAGCTTAGAAAAATCTACAATTTTGCTATTAGGTAAATTCTCGTCAAACTGATAGTTTATTAGTTATTAACAATCGAAATTTTATAAACAAATTGAGCTAGCAAGCTGAAAAATCAACCGATTTCATTTTTAGTAGATTTTATAGAAATCTAACTATTGCATTGGTTCTCATGACGGAACTTTTGAAAAATTTTGGTATATTCCGACTTAACTCGACGAGCTGAGTCAGAAAATACATATAGTTCAAAAGTTTATATATGTATGTATATATATATTGAAACACTAGAATTTTTACTTCCTTGAAAATTCTTAGTTTCCAGGCCACTAAACCTCGCGGATAAGAAATAGTCGCCTGGATTTCGTTTATAATTTTGGTCCACTGCCCTGGGATATTCCGCTCCCGTATTTATGATTGTCTTTTGTTTTAAGAGAGCTCGATTAGATAGATTGTGGGACAGAAGTTACCACGTGTGCCAGTTAAATTTATTTTACTTACTTACAAAAGTTACTGTACAGATGGTCCTTCTTCCGTGGTTGGTGTTGTAATTGATTAGATGAAATTACGCAGTGTGAATATTATAGTGGATAAATTAACTTGATTGGTAACAAAATTACAACAAACTTAATTTTATTTCACTAACTCAACACGAAATATATTTATTATATTCGGTGACGAAATACAATAGATTTGTAATAGGAATATTTTACTAATATTCTAGGTTGTCGATGGTTAATTATTTATAATAACGCAATGATATTTTAACACAGAATAGTAGTAATAATGATGATATAAACTTATTAATTAATTAATAGATGTGATAGTTGTTAATAATTATTTAGTTTTGGTGAGTAATCACCTAATAGTGGTAATAGTGGTATAGTGGTAAGAATGACTAAGATAAATCTAACATGGTGGTTGACACCGGGGGATAGATCGAAGTGTCGATCACCGCTCAAGTATCGGGGTTTGTGGCCGTTTTTCCCCTCCTCGTGCCGTCTTGTGACGTCACGGGACTACCTATTATTTTAGCTAGTGTCGGTAACGGAAATTTCGGGTGGTAGTTCGCCAGGCTGATAAAGTCGGGACATTTTGTAGTGTCTCATATATATATATATATATATATATATACGATATAACGCAGCTTGTCACGACGATAGCGTCACCAATTTACAACGGATCTTTACCAAACTCAACATACTTATTCTACAGATATATACCGAAGTTAAGTTCGAAGATGTGCTTAATCGGTCAAGTAATTTAGAAATGCCAAGATTTCAAAATTTTCAAAATCATAAAAATTCATATTTCTTCACTTTCTAACTTGAATAACTTCTGAATGGGATAACTTATTGAATCTCTGTCAACTGCATTTGAAAGTGCTTTAAATAAGCTTTAATTTGAGTACCAAATCATATGTGTAGTCTTAAAATTAAGTCCTATTCCGCTATGCCAAATATGAAATTTGCGGTTGCACTCGTTTTAGTAGATTTCATAGAAAATTAACGATTTCCAAATATCGAAAAGTTATTGTTTTTACCTAGTTTTGTAAAAATCTAGTTTCGATGAGATTGAATTTTATATAATAACTGTGTAAACTTTGATTACAATGATTACAATATACATCATACTTTAATCTAATTTTATTTTTGATTAATAAGTGATAAAATGAAATCTACTTCCATTTCGGCTGCCGAATGGCTCTTTTTTATTTTTTACATATTTCTAGTAATAAAAGGAACATTTTTAATATTTTTCAAAACATTTATCTCAAAAATTTGATTTTTACAAATCAAAAAACCGCTCTTTTTTGGAAGCCAATATCTGCGAAACTAAATTTACTACAGCACTCGCACCTACTCTAAAAAATCTAGAATTTAATTGCGAAAAACTACCATTAGTCCGGGTAGGGAACTCGCTCGCTTTATCGAAAATCCGCTCGCGTTCAACTCGCTATCATTTGACCTCAATCAAAAATTAATTTTTTTCAAAATAGCCAAGTTTTTCGCAATTAAATTCTAGATTTTTTAGAGTAGGTGCGAGTACCAAAAAGTACTTTAGTGACTTTAGTAAGTACTTTAGTTTAGTAATAAAAATGTTCTTTTTATTACCAGAAATTTGTAAAAAATGAAAAATGAAATCGGTTGATTTTTCAGCTTGCTAGCTCAATTTGTTTATAAAATTTTGATTGTTAATAACTAATAAACTATGAGTCTGACAGAAATTTACCTAAAAGCAAAATTGTAGATTTTTTTAAGCTCTACAAATTTTATGCGAAAACTTAACCCGCCAGATTAATAACTTCAGAGATATTAAATTTTTAATTTACGTTTTTTTTTTTTATCTATTATTTATGAACAAATTGAGGCCGCTATTAGATACTTGTTAGAATTTCATATTAACCTACTTGATATCGAAATTTTAAGAAATTATAATTTTTCGATCTACTTCCAGTTGGCACAACCGATTTGGCTAATTTCTATGGGCTAATATTGCGATAGAAATATGGACAATTATTCATTCGATTCGAAATTGAATTTTGAAAATAATGTTGTTGTTTTTTTATTTCTTTGATGAAAGTTTTAATTTGTTATTGACATAAAAACATTGTAAGTGTGTAAATAACATTAGTAAGCGGCCGCTCAGATACTCGGAGGTATTTGTTTTTTCATCTTTTTTGTAATTTTTTTTTTCTAAGTCTTAATTATCTTTTAAAAAATTGATTCCATAATATAGGTATGAAAAGATTCAGAATTTCATGAATCTGTTACGTCCCCACCTGCATTCGCAGATGTCGCTGATAGCGAATACGCGCGCTAATTTAAACTCTAACAATTGTACAATAATTTCATAAATATTCATTATAAATATAATGTTAAATTGTAACAGTTTTACCTGCTCAGGTTAGCCCCTAATCAATTTTTAAATAAATAAACAACAAAACTAAACAACAATATAATTATTAGGGCGCCACCAGGATTTTTAATCACGGTTCCTGGAACCGGTCCAGAGCTGAGAAAGCTTAATCTTAGGGTAGAGAGAGTGGAGGAAGGTGCTGTTGAATAATAAAAATTTAATTAACAATCTGATCAGTTTATTAACAATAAGGAATAAAACTTAACAAGAATTGACTTACAACTAGTTAACAAAATTCATTCACGCACACACTAACTACACTTAACAATATCTTAATCTCGACGAGCCCCTTTCGGCGTCTACACGTGACGGGCCCCTCTCGGCGTCTACCCGATTTCTAAATCTACAATCACCCGCACAGAGACGAATCATATACCGGGCTCGTTGACTCGGCTCACAGGAGTAACAGCCCAGCGACGAAACATAGACCTAGATACTCCTGCAGCTTATACACACTTTACTACAGAACAACAGCCCAGCGACGAAACATAGACCTAGATGTTCTGCAGCACACTCTCATAACCCACACTTGTCTCACACTCACACTACTGACTTGACTTTACTTTATTTTATTTTATAATTTTTTTACTTTAATAAAATTGACTGTAACTAATTTTAATTAAATATTTTTAAATTAATTATTCAATCATTAGTAAATTAATAAAATGACTATTTTCAACTTACAATCAATTTTCAACTGACTATTACAATATAAAATTCTCAATCACGTTCAAAATTATTAACACAAGTTTAATTAATTAATTCTGACTAAACTTTTACGGTGACAAATTTTAACTCACTTAACTGATTCCCTGGACTTAATCCAAACCGATAATTATCAAATTAGAGTAAAATTAATTTAACTACTTCATGGACTTAATCCCAAAAATTACCAAATTTATAACTATAAAATAATTTTACAATATAAAATAATTTCGATAATTTTCCTATATATATTATTTTCAATAATTAATTCTTAATATAAAATTCTTAATAAATTTCTGCTATATATTATTTTCAATCAATAACTTTCCTAATATAAAATATTCAATAATTTTCCAATCCTTATTATCCTCAATAATTAACTCTTGATAATTTTCTTAATAATTAATTCTTAATATAAACTATTGTCAATACTTTCTATTACTTTTATCTATCACAAAAAATTGACACACTTCGAGATATTCAATTTTGATTGCTAGAATATTCGCTAGCTGTTTTGCTTGACTTTGGGTATTGGAATTTACTGCGACACAAAATTGACGCTTGACTGAAATTCCACGAATACAAATTTGTCGATCTTTTTCAAGGACAAAAATCAATCAATTTTACTAAGTTAATTTGTTATAAAAATTACAACAATAACGAAATTTTTGGATGTTAAATAATTAATTGATTGTTTCTAGTTATTAGATTTTCCCACAAGGTCGGTTAAGTGATCTCCGGGTATAAGCCCCCATGAAAATCACCAAATTCAAAACTAGCAATTATTCCACAATTAATTTATTAGTAATCGTCGATTACGATCCAATTGATTAATTAGGAGAAGTAACTGGGTATTCGGTAAACCGCGGTCCACTTCTCTCCCACAGAGCAACAATTGATACCTTGACGAACAAAACGATGATCCAACTCACTCGTTGAGGATGAAGTCCTAGTTGTAGTTGGCTTCCTTCGTCTCGTCACTACTCTCGGGAACGGTCCTTTTTGATTCCCGTGGCACTCAGTCTGGCGGTCACACTACTTCTCTCTTTTCCACTGCACGGCTCACCTATTTTAACCCAAACTCACCCCCTCCTATTCCGCCTTTAGGCCCGAAGATCGAGACGCGCCAGTGCTATGTCGAATAATTATCGATATCCGGTGACTTATCGATTAAGGGTAATTTTACCCTGTTACAAAATGATAAGTAAAGAATTCCAAATGTTAAATATTAAATATAGAAATAGAAAACGATAAGAAAAGTAAAACTCAGCCAACATCCGAGTAAATAAAATATTTTTAAGTTTACATTAACATTTTCTCCACGAAGATTGTTAATGGAAAATGATTCATTGTAAGACAACTAGCGTTGAGTACATAAGTATATTCGAGAAACGTCCGGAATGTTCTAAATAAATGATGATAACGAACGCCTGCGTGTCCTGGACTTTGGAGTTGAGTCAGCGCGGATTTGGAGTTGAGTCAGCGCGGATCATCCGAGCGGGACTCGGAGATGCCACGCAGATCAACTCAAGAGAATAGGACATTCGGGGCCTGATACGCAGCCCTACTTCCCTCAGGGCGTGGCCCTTCAACGAGGAGATATAAGCAGAGTGCACGGGTAGTTCGAGGGTCTTTTCCTAAGACTCTTTTCCGAAGGCTCTTTTTGATCTCAAAGTTACGAACTTAAAGCTCTTCTCGATTAATTCTTGTCGCGAGATTATCAAGTCAAATCACGTTAAATACTATTACGTACTACACGGCAGTTTGTCAAACCACTCAAATTAAAAGTGTATCTTAAATAATTAAATAAATCCATTTATTAATTAAATTCACCGAAGTTAGTTATTTCGGAGTTAGTTCGAGAACCTCTACTTACGACTCTGGAGGTCGTATCATCTTTATCTCCAGCTCTAGTTGTTCTACTGATCATACCCAAACCCGAGGGGCAACCGGGACGTAACAAATCGTAATGATATCCTATTATGTAGAAAACTTTTTTTGTAAATAATTTTTCTATTTGTTTAAAAAAATTGTTAGTTTACAGAAAAAAAATTTGTTTCCACAATACAGGTATGTCAAACAATTCAGAATTTTATGAATCGTAAGATTTCCTATCGTGTGGAACTTTTTTTTATAAATAATTTTTTCTATTTGTTTAAAAAATTGTTAATTAACAAAAAAAAAATCTGTTTATAAAAAAAAGTTCTTCACACAATATAGAATATTCTTGCGATCATGAAATTTGGAATCGTTTGATACCCACATTGCAGGGACAAATAATTTTTGTTAACTAACAATTTTTCTAAACAAATAGAAAAAAATTGTTTATAAAAAATTCTCATACAATAGGATATCGTTACGATTCATGGAATTCTGAATTGTTTGATACCCATATTGTGGAAAAATTTTTTTTTCTGTTAACTAGCAATTTTTTT